>OX457026.1:106077895-106305395 GCA_949752745.1 Protula sp. h YS-2021
CCCCCGTGTCGGTAACATCACATCAGTCGTGCCCCGTTCCTGCTACCCCCCCCCCCACCCCCTTTCCCCCTTACAGTCCTTTGCCTTACTTGCACGGTCACTCGCTCTGTCACTGCTCAGTAGCCCTCCTCATCCTTCTCTACCCGCTCCCTAATATCCTCTCACTGACACTCACTCCCCCAGCTGGGTGGGTACAATGCGTCATATCATCTATGACGAAATTCAAAGTTATCAATCCGTGAGTCGTTCGGTCACTTCAGATATATTCCGTCTCTCATCGCAACACCAGGCCCCTGCGTTATTCACCGATCACTGCGTTATTTACCCGCATACTGTCTGTCTCACCAGTTCGCTGTGTTATTCACTCGTACTGTGTAATTCTCACTCATCGCGTGATTCATTAAGTGGCTTTGTCGTTCTCACTAACTCAGTGCGGTATCCATGGCGTGACTGCATCAGTCTTAACAGGCTTTCTGTCTGTCACTCATTCACACTTAAGTTCGCTCATGCACCCACGTTCACTCATCCGCCCACGTTCACTCATCCTGCCCACGTTCACTCATCCGCTCAAGTTCACTCATGCATGAATGTTTTTCTCATCGATTAATTTATCGCTTTTGCTTTTGTGCTGCTTTAAACTGAATTGGAAAAAGGACCATTTTGTTGTTTTAATTTGTTACTCTGTGTGACTTGAATTCAGTAGGAAAAAATATCTATACTTAAGTTATTTAAAGAAATATTTAAAAATAGTAAACACATGAAATACGTCTGCTATTGGAATCTGGTGACTGAATCTTGATTTGCTATGACTTTAAAAAAAAAAAATGGTGAAACATGTAATTTGAATAATATACATTAAAAGTGTAGGAAAGAAGTAAACGGTTGAAGTCGAGCGGAATTGTTTAAAGCCTGAGATCTAATGGATGTGATGCCTATATCGTTGAGAGAAATGAGCGTTGCAGCTGTTGTGTGTTTTGCTTGTGCAGGAGCAGCAGTGGCAGCCAGTAGCAGCTGCAGCAGCGAGACCATGAAGGAATCACCGACAAGCAAGCGCTGGCAGGCTCAGCTCAGCAGCGGCTTCGATGAGCTCATCGGTTTCGCCTCCACAGAGCTCGACCGCTCCAAGCGTAAGAGCACGGAGGGTGGGCGACACCACCCGGAGCCGTCTGCCCCTACTACGGCCAAAACGCATCATCGAACTCTCGAATCGGGTACGAAGGATAGTGTTAGTCATTCACATGTGTTGGGTAAGGAGACGGTGAACGGGCCCGTGAAAAGTTCGCCCAAGGCGAGCGGCCACAAAGCGGACGCGAAGTCACGTGACTCGCCCACCAAGCAGCGCAGTCGCAGCAGCAGTAGTGAGTCGCATTCGAGCCGCAGCAGCAAGCGTGAAAAGGACCTGTCTCACTCGGCCAACTCCGAGAGTCTGTCGCCGCTCCGTCAGAGGTCACGGTCGAGGTCACGAAGCCCTCACCGGCAGGACGAGGCGGAGGAGAACTACTTAAAGTGCTTCAAGAAAAAGTTTTATGGCAAAGCATTGAGCGCCAACAAGCACGAGGAGCGCGGCAGCAAGTACGTACATGCCAACTTCCGGCCCAAGGGCAAAGACTGGAAGAAGAACCTGCCCGGTCACAGTCCGGATAAGAGTGATACGCGTGAGTCTAGTCAAGCCAGCGATGGCAAAGTCGGTGGGGAGGCGGTGGACACGAGCCAAGGCGAGGCGAACGCCCGTAAGAGCCCGCCTTCCCGGCCACAAAGCTGCAGTTCCCACCACAGCGCGTCAGCTTTCCAGCCGACAGGCGGGAGCGGCGGGGAGCGGGCCTCCCCTCACCGGCGCCCGCTGCCCTCGCCGTCCCCCACGGCGCACACTCGGCCTCCGTCGGGCACTCCATCAGGGCAGCACCCACACAGCAGCTCCTCCCCGCTCTCCCGCTCCTCAGGCCCGCCCTCCCGCCCCGGCAGCGAGCTGGGGAGAGAACACTACCCGCTGCACAGCCCCTTTTCGCGCCCCGGTGTGGAGCCGGCCCGCGGGCAGCTCGCCGTGCCGCCCCTGCTCGCCGGCATCGTACCCGCCCCCGGGCTCCACCTCGATCCATCCCGCCTCGCAGCACACATGCCACTCTTCACGGACTTCCGCGGACATCCGCCACCAGGCTTTGGTATTGGATTACTACCTCCCGGATTACGCCCACCCCTGGCCGGAGACCTGGTGCGCCCCGGCGGCCCTGGCGAGGCCCGATCAGGTGACGGGCAGCGGCACAGTTTCGGCGGAGAACCGCAGATCTTCAACCCCCTGGCGCGCCACGGTAAGTAGGAGATGTACAATTTACTGCTACAGAATTTCCTTGTAAACCCTGGCGTATAGTGCTGTCAGAAATAGATGAATGCATGTAACACAGTCCGGTGAATCCCTAAAGATTCTGTGTGATCATTGAAAATGAGAGAAACCTCGAAAGTGATAGAAAATATCGAGAAACAGTGGCGTTGGTGCTGTTACATACAGCAGTATGAAAACTTAAGGAAACCCTCAAACAAAAGGCAGGAAATTCATAATTAAAAATATATATGTATTCTGCCAGAGACACATGAGCGCTTTGTCCCTATTTCCCAGCGGTCGGATGGAATTCAGTCTTCAGGCTGGTGAAGCCGTCAGTTCCCAAATCCGTCAGTATATCCTGAAAGAGAGTAACTGCATTTTGGCATTGTTTTCAGTCACCCTCTATTACTGTCTAATACATTATAATTTGTGAAAATGATTACACTCACACTGTCGGAAAACAGTCTTCCGTTTCTCCGTGCAGTTAAAGGCGCCGAAGAAAGCCTTTTAGTTCGGTACACGACATGGATATAAAGAGGGTAATATTTCGGTGGGCTTCCGTACCAGCAATAATCTTGTATTGACATCACATGTTGATGCCTCTTTACCCAAGTGTGCCATTTTAAGTATAGCATTCTTTAGGCTGCCCGTCATATGAAGGCCAGGGTAAGGGCTTTTAGATGAAATAAATACAGCGTTATAAATGTTCAGTATTTTCTGCTTAAAAATATCTCACAATGCACACAGAATCATTGGTAAGCCCTCGTGGTCAGCAGCTGATACGGAAACAACGTCTTTAGGTGTCGTGATAATTTGTTGTAGCGTTACATATGTCTATCCTGTATTCTTTTCATGTCCATACGTTTTGGGAATTCATTAATAATAAGGATAAGGTTCGACCGATCAAATTAAGCTCAATAGATGGCTGGTTCTGAAAATATCAAGCTTTCATTTTGAGCTGATCCTTATCTCAAACCCGAAGATAATCACATAATTATATCCTATGAATCTGTAAACTCTGCCTACAAATATGAGGACTTTATATTTATGGTGTCCATTGCTGTAACTTTTCAAAATGATCCTATAATATCCGATATTGTCAGCTACACGTGCATGGCTATTGAGCATGCGCAGCGAGCACCTGCAATCGTCTCCGGATGTGTCTGCAGGTATGATGAATTGTAACTGAGACCGTTGTTATAAAATAGCTGACCTCTGATGAGATCAATCTGTTATGTATACACACAGAGCGGATTGATATTTCTATCTATCTAGCCGTACTGTGCATCCATCAGTGTTGAATATTCTGTCGCACATTGGTGAAAAAGGTGCATCTGAGTGTCCAAGTCACTGAAAATCTATATTTTAGTGACTTCTAAAAAAAGTGGTTCCTCTCCTTTATGAGTACTATTGTGTGCGAACCCCAGTGTGTCTGTGGAGTGAAAAGGTGTTATACACAACAGACCGAACCGCCGTAGAGGTCGGCTGTTGGACAACAACGAACTGAAACCAGGTACACTCCTGTTCTATTTGCCAGTTCGAAAAAAAAAAATGAACGAGTTTGCAGTCTTATGAACATAATTAGAATACAGCCACTAGTTCACAGCATTAAGCTGTTATTAAGCCCATTCACGTATGTGCATGCCAAGACTAAGATTCACAAAACAGAACCTCAACAGTGAATTTCCTTTATTGATTTAGTCGGATTTTTTTTCAGCTGTACTCGTCGATTTACCGAGAACCATCATTGTTGTTCAACAGCCAACCTCACCGGTTCGGTCTGTTGTGTTTCACACCTTATTATTCCACAGAACCACTTGGCATCCCCCGAAAATACTACTCATACAAAAGGGGAACCACTTCACAAAATATCCATCCGACCCGTCATTATTCCGCGTGGGATGAGGGGATATGAGGTTTCAGCTTGTCCGTCTGTCCACTTTCGCTCGTGTCCGGGCTATATCTCCGAAACGTTTATTAAAGGTGTGCAGCGTCGTATTGTTTTTGAAATCGGCCAAAAATTGTAAAAAGGACGACTTGTCAAAAATGGCTGTTTTTCAGGAAATTTGTTAGCACGGAGATAGGTTTTGTCCAGACGAGTTCTGCTAAACGGTTTTATTCATCGTTCTGAAATTTTATGCAGTGAAAATATATGTATTGTAGATGTGCAGAGGCGCCTTATATTTACCCTTATTAGTCGTATCACTATAGGGGGGTAACTGGTCAACTGGGCGCCAGGTCAACTGGGCGACAGTCAACTGGGCGACAAAAAAGTCAACTGGGCGACAACTCTGGGGTCAACTGGGCGACAAAAAATGCCCAAATGGGCGACAAAAAAGTCAACTGGGCGACAGTAGAAGTCAACTGGGCGACAAAAAAATAAATTACTTGAAACATTTTAGTACTTAACGATTTACCATCATGCATAGAAATATTGATTGCAATAGCAAACTAATGAATTAGACATCAGTGGAAACGTTTGAAAACATCACAGACGGCACTCCGACACCCCGATTACTCTCGTTAATTGCAATTTATGTGAAGTCCTTTTTAACCGAGCCGACTTTCTCGGACTGGGTTAGTCGTATCACCATAGGGGGCTTGCATGTATGTGCGAATATTTAAATTTTTTCTTTTGCTCTCACAGTTTTGCTCCCATGGTTTTGGTATTGTGCAGGGATGTTCCCTTGGTGGTCCTCCACCAGGCTATTACTTTTTTTGACGATTGACGAAAAACTGACAAAATGGCGGCACTTTTTGTGCCCGTTTTGACCCATTTAACCCAGGTTATTATTTTTCTTTGCGGTGCGCCAAAAACTGCCGAAATGGTGGAACTTTGAAGTTTGGCAAAATCTAGAATAAATGCCAGTAAATAACTGAATTGTCAAACCATTCATTTCTCTCAGTCTTTTTCAAATAGTTATAAAATTTTAATCGAAAGTTTCTTAGGTGCTTCTCCGCCTGGACTTTGCTTTCTTTTTGCAAATGACATAAAAAAAAAATGCCGAAATTGTGGAATTTTCAAAATTTTGTAAAATTGTGTAAATGTCGGTAAATATGTGAATCGTCAAAACTCAACCTCTCCAAGATACCTTTTCGGGTGGCTTCCACCCGGGAAAACTGTTTTTGTGTATTAAAATTATGAAAAAGTTACGTTCAGAAACAACGTTTTTCATTTTTTGGCCTAACAGTATTCGTTTCAGAGTTTTTGTCTCTTTCCTTGTTTGGTAACTCGGCTGGTCATGTCCCTGGACATGTCCCTTGTAATTGCAATGAATGTGAACTCCTTTTAATTGCAATGGCAACATCTACGCCCACGAACGTAAATTCATGTTGACTGTTTAAATTCAGGAATTGTGAGAATTCATTGCAATTGCAATTACTTGTAAAAGCTTCATTTGTGGGTATTCTGATTTGAATTGCAATCATGTTTCGAGTCCTGTACTTCAGAGAATTGCAATTATCGAACTGCTGTAGATGTCGGATTTGTTATGAGTAATTGCAATTTTTATGTAAACGCTTCGTCAGTAGGAATTATGATTAGTGATTTTAAGTCTGTAATTGAATTTCAGTTGATTTTAAGTTCTGTGATTAAAATTGAAAATGTTTCACAGAATGCCAATTAAACATGCATTAAGTTCAATGTTTGAGACGGATTAGAACTCACTTTCATCCCTGTTTGTACACGCTTGAGTCTAGTGAAATACACTTTGTTCGTAACAGAGACAAATTTTTTTGTAATTCAAATTTCATAATTTCCTGATCTCTACAAATAACCATTTTGCATGAAGTCCAAAATGTAAAACATAAGATTTTTTCTTGTCGCCCAGTTGACTTCTACTGTCGCCCAGTTGACTTTTTTTTGTCGCCCAGTTGACTTTTTTTGTCGCCCAGTTGACTCCAGAGTTGTCGCCCAGTTGACTTCGCTGTCGCCCAGTTGACTTGGCGCCCAGTTGACCTGGCGCCCAGTTGACTAGGAACCCTATAGGGGCTGCGTATGTGCGTATGTTAAACTTTTTAAAATGCTTCTCCTCCTACAGTTTTGCTGCAATCGTTTTGATATTACGCCGGAATGTCCCTGGGTGGTCCCCCACCTGGCTACCGGTAATACTTTTTTTGACGACTGACGAAAAAACTGACAAAATGGCGGCACTTTTTGTGCTCCTTTTGACCCATTTTAAAATGCTATTCGTCCTATAGTTTTACTCCAATCGTTTAGATGTTACGCAGGGATGTTCCCCAGGGCTTCGCCTACCCGGCTATTATGTTTTCGCGGTTCGCCAAACACTGTCGAAATGACGGAACTTTGAAGTTTCGCAAAAACTGGAATAACCATTTCTCAGTATTTTTCAAATAATTATAAAATTTTAATCAGAACTTTCTTAGGTGCTTCTCTACCTGGACTTTGCTTTTTTCACAAATGACCAAAAAAAAAAAAAAAAAAAATGCGGAAATGGTGGAATTTTAAAAATTTTGTAAAATTGTGTAAGTGTCGGTAAATACATGAATTGTCATAACCCAACCTCTCCAACATCCCTTTTCGGGTAGCTTCCACCCGGGAAAACTCGTTTTTGTGAATTAAAATTATGAAAAAGTTACGTTCAGAAACAACATTTTTTTGGCTTAACATTATTCGTTTCAGAGTTTTTCTCTCTTTCCTTGTTTGGTATCTCGGCTGGGTCATGTCCTTAGACATGCTTGTTTATTAAATAGGCCAAAAATTGTTAGGCAGTGTTGGTTTTTTTTTTCAGTTTCATTGAATTTTCTGCCATCCAATGACATTATGTGTTACACGGGGGATCCTGTCTCACTGAGCCTCTAGTTTTTATATAACAGATAGATCTCCTCAGAGGTCAGCTGTTTCGTAATAACGGGGAACCATTGGACAATAATGGTGTACTATGCCCGGGTGTGTGCAGCACACTTAGATTAATAAATAAAACATCAAACTTACCGCCACACACGCGTTCGCAATATGTATATATATATACATACAAACCTGCACGCAGACAGACGACGGGAGGCTCCTACTGCTGCAGTAAATGAACCCGGAAGTGTCTACTGGTTTTAAGACCGCGATGTTTAAATAGGATAAAAAAAATACTGAATGTGTCGCACTTGGGCTCTGCACTGTTTGTGACAAAAAATCACCGATCCTTTTCACCATTCATTTCCAAGGCTGTGGCTTTGCGTTTTATGATACTGTATCAGATCTTTGCACGCCCGACATGTCAGGGCAGCTAGATATTAAAATTGCAGTATGCACTCTGCCCTCCTAGCGGTAGCGCACTGCCCACTCCTCCCTGCTCTAGCGGTAGGGCAGTATCCGAACCTCACTCTAGCGGCTGGGGTCGGGGCGGGTGTTGAAGAACTGACTGTGTGTGTGCGTATCTTGCACACCCACTGTGCATCTTGTGAAGAAGTCAGCAGTGATTGTCAACTTAAGCAAGTTAAAATAACTTAAATCGTTTGTTTGTTTAAAAAAGTATTTGTTGTGTTCATTTGCTTGCAGGTTTCGCGCTGACGTAGGAATAAGCTGAATGAGGAACGCTGCGATGCTGGCTTGACGTCACAGTGACAGTTGCCATGGAAACGGACCAAAAGTAGCCACACATTACGAACACGCGTGACGTAACAAAGTAAGCGCACAGTGTGTTGCCATTGGGATTCAAATGACAACTACTTGAACCGTGCGACAGCTGCAGAATTAATCTGAAAGCTGCATAATTCACGTGACAGCTGCAGAGGATACTCCCGTCATTTGCAGATGAGCTATTAGACGAACCAGGCGCGGCCGCGCCCCTCCCCGTTACCACGCCATTGATAGCGTGGCCGCGCCAATCCCCGTTACCACGCCATTGATAGCGTGGCAGCGCCAATCCCCGTTACCACGCCATTGATAGCGTGGCCGCGCCAATCCCCGTTACCACGCCATTGATAGCGTGGCCGCGCCAATCCCCGTTACCACCCCACTGAAGGCATTGTACCTTAATATCTGGAAGTGAAGTGTCCATTAACTGTTTCAAAAAAAAAAAAAAAAAAAAAAGATGAAAAGACCGTGATGGTAGGTAATTATGTGTAATGTCGCACTGTTAGCTTGGAGGAATTGTAGACGATGTCTCCGCGTAATTGTCTCAAAAGTGGCGCTCGCAGATTGTGTGTGCATTACTTTAGCAAATGTAGTGTCATCTATCTTAATGTAATGTCCTTCGATTCTAATGTAGTGTCAGACGATCCTGATGAAGTGTCATGCGATCATTATTGTAGTGCTATCCAGTCTAGCTCTGTTAATCATGGTCAGCCCCGGTATTCACCAAAGTCAACTGTGCAGTTAACTGTACACCACACAAGGGAAATCAGCTGATTTAGCTAAATTAGGCAAAGTTTTCACAAGAATACATTTTAACATAAAAAGGAAATTGATTAATGAACTTTCAAAAGGTCTGTTAGCTGCAGGAACAGTTAACGGAATAGATTAACTCTACGGTTAACTTTTGTGAATACAACCCCGGGTGGTTAGCGTTCACACGAGGGTTTCATAAAGAACGGTTTATTTTTCTCCGTGCAGCAGAGAGATGGTTATAGCTTGTCCGTCTGCCCGTATGCTTGTCGAGGCTAGGTCTCCAAAACTATTAGTTCAGTTGTTTTGAAATTTCACATAGGGATAGAGTACATATTGAAGGTGTGCATTGTCGTATTTTTGTTCGGAATCATGAAAAATTCCCAAAATGACCTTGTTTTGAAATTCGGTAAAACTTCGCGTACATGTAATTTTGTCGGCAGAATGGAAGGTGTCGTGTGTGGGTTACATCTCGGAAACTATAGGTCAGAGTGTTTTGAAGTTTTACCCACCGATGGAACACGTGTTGAATATTCGCAGCGTCTGTTCGAATTCACGAAATAGTGACAAAATGTATGATGTTTGTCTCTCATTGAAAAGACTCATGAACAGATGTAACATACGCCGTATTTTTTTTTGTTTGGATCCATGAAAAATTGTAAAAATGACAGTATTTTTTAATTTTTAAAACTTCACGTTTTGATGCAATTTTTGTCTGCGAAATTGAACGTGTTTTCCAGGCTTATCGCCAAAACTATTCTGTTTTTTTTTTTTCATTTCCTAAAAATTTCACCCACTGATAAACGGATATTGAAAATTGTCAAAATATCTTTTTGCTCACTGTAAAACTTCGCTTTTGTTAAAATTGAAAATGGAAAAACTGTCAGAATTGTGAACAACGAATTGAAAGTGGCAGTGGTTGGGCAATTTGCAAACCGACTTAAGCACCTTTTCATAGGTCACACATATTACACGGGGGAGGGGAAGGGGTGTCTTTCTGAGGCTCTAGGGTAGTGATAAACCACAAGCAAAAGCGATTCGGCCGAAAACAGTACCAGGTCGAACGTCGGCACCGAAGTGGTGATAGGGTGCAGTGAGTGGTTATGTCACAGGTAATATAATTGTGTCACAGTATGCGTTGGATAACTCGAAATTCAACCGTCAAAATGCTGTCCTTGCCCCACGTCTTATCGTGTAATATTTCATATTCCTTTTACTAGAAAGATTCGATATCTAGAACGGTTCAACGAAGTTCGAGTTACTGAATAAATACTGTATTTGTAAAACAGAAAACTTGGCAGTGATGGCGGCCTGGTTCACAGCTTTGATAACGCTCTGCAACAAGACTCACCGCCATCACAATGTGCCCTGACCACCTTCACAATGCACTCAAACAGAATACGATGTGCCCGCGCCATGTTCACACCGCCCCCACGCATACCGCGACAAAGAGCGGCACGTTCCGTCAGCGACTGCATTGACAATAAAATAGCGTTCCGCTGACTAAATTGAAAACGGGGCGCCGATGTAATTTGTGTTTCATTTAGGTGAAAACAGTTAATAATTTGATTTCACAGAATTTTTTTGAAATGAAATTGCAGACAAAGCGTCAGACAGTTACAAGAGTGTTGCGTTTTTGCTCTATTCAAACCAAGGTTTTGGCTCCGTTTTATGTTTTCAGTATGTTGTTTTTTTTCACACTGATTATTCGATCCACGTGAGCTGTTTCTGCCCGCCCCCTCCCCCCTTCCGTCTCCCCCACTACACCATTGTTCGCTCGCCTCGGAGCATTTTGTTCAGCATGTGGTGTTTGAATACGGTAGAATTTAGGGCAGGGGCCTTGATCCGAAAGGAACTTGACACACTCCATTGTCATTTCCGTGCATCGAATGTAATCCACCAGAATATGATATGCCTTACACAATCAAGTGTTTATGACGCGTGTAAAAATGGAGTGTAACTGGAACATAATGGAGTCGTATTAAGATTTTGTTCTGCACAACGCTAATGGATTTTGTGCATCTGTTGTTGCGTTTTAACGCATTGATTCCGCGTGATCGCACTTTGAATATTTTATTTGAGGGGAATCCAAACTTGTTAACACGGAAGTGTCTGAAGTGCTTCCATTCCTGACGCGTAGTGCTCATGGGTGTAATGTGTAGTGCTCACGGGTGTGACGTGTAGTGCTCACGGGTATGACGTGTAGTGCTTACGTGTATGGCGTGTAGTGCTCACGTGTGTGACGTGTAGTGCTTACGTGCATGACGTGTAGTGCTCACGTGTATGGCGTGTAGTGCTCACGTGTATGGCGTGTAGTGCTCACGTGTGTGACGTGTAGTGCTTACGTGCATGACGTGTAGTGCTCACTTGTATGACGTGTAGTGCTCACGTGTGTGACGTGTAGTGCTCACGTGTATGACGTGTAGTGCTTACGTGTAGGACGTGTAGTGCTCACGTGTGTGACGTGTAGTGCTTACGTGCATGACGTGTAGTGCTCACTTGTATGACGTGTAGTGCTCACGTGTATGGCGTGTAGTGCTCACTTGTATGATGTGTAGTGCTCACGTGTATGGCGTGTAGTGCTCTCGTGTATGACGTGTAGTGCTTACATGTATGACGTGTAGTGCTCACGTGTATGACGTGTAGTGCTCACGTGTATGACGTGTAGTGCTCACGTGTGTGACGTGTAGTGCTCACGTGTATGACGTGTAGTGCTCACGTGTATGACGTGTAGTGCTCACGTGTATGACGTGTAGTGCTTACGTGTATGACGTGTAGTGCTCACGTGTATGACGTGTAGTGCTCACGTGTATGACGTGTAGTGCTCACGTGTATGACGTGTAGTGCTCACGTGTATGACGTGTAGTGCTTACGTGTATGACGTGTAGTGCTCACGTGTATGACGTGTAGTGCTTACGTGTATGACGTGTAGTGCTCACGTGTGTGACGTGTAGTGCTCACGTGTGTGATCGATCTACGGTTCTAAAGTAGATCACTGATTTATTTGCTTATCTCTGAAGTCAAATTGTCTGAAAATCGAATAGTGTCATTTCTGCAGTTATTGGCTCTAGCCACCAATTTTGTAAGTGACGGCTGATGTCTTTGCAACAAATGAGTAATTTTTATTTCTGCCCAGCTTTTTTGCTTCTCTGTGTTCACGAACTTCTGTCATGGCGGTGCCTGTGGAGCTAGTTAATGCACCGCCAGTAATCTAAGGAGTGTGTGGATGTGGGGGGGGGGGGGGGGGGGGTTGGGGTGAGTGGTATACACTTATGCACAACACGGTTGCTCTTTAAACAATGAAAATTTACTCCTGCTACCAAGGTTTTTTTTTTTTTTTTTTTTTTTTTAAATGAACTTCTGGCTCAACTTGGCCCAGTTCAATGGAACAACTTACTACAAGCTGATGGGGTCAAATTGAAAAACTTTACATCTTATAATTAAAAAGGCACTACTTCTACAGCGGAAGCTTAGGGCACCAAATGACAGCACACAAATCTGACACTTATTATGTAGTTTGTCCCTGTCCACAACACAAAACAACTGCGCTCATTGTTTGAACAATCGTCAAAAAAAGTGAGAAGAGGAGCAGCACACCCTTTCTTCCCCTACTTAAGTGTGACGTAGTGCCAACGTGTGTGACACGCAGTGCTTACGTGTATGACATCTAGTGCTTGCCAGTGTGACGCACAGTGCTTACGTGTATCACCTGTAGTGCTTATGTGTGACGTCACACATGCCGAATGATGTTTCATATTTTAATATTTTAATCCGGTTGTATATTGAGAGTTTCCAGTGAGGGATAGCAAGTGACTACCACTTCCCTGCCGTAACTCGTATGGCTGCTGCCCAAGGGGATTGGATGGTCTGTTAATTTTTAATCGGGGTGGGGTGGGGGGAGGGGTGCGATTGGCTCGGATTTCTGACACAGTGAGTTGTGAGGAGCCATATCGCTCACCCAGGTATAGAGCTGTTGTGTGGCGGTCACGTGGTGTGTGTCCTAGCGGTTATCGACTTGTTTTCTTCAGGTCAGTGGACGTTGTGCTAGAAAACCTTCTGCTCTAAGCCGATTTGATATCAAATTTGATCTACGTCACCCTACCCTCTCGCCCACTTCCCTTCGCTTTACGCCTTGTTAGAAGACCTGCCAAGGGCCGGTGTGATATCAGATTTTGTTTCCAGCACTCTTCCCCCCCCCCTCCGTACCCTCAAGTGTTAACTGTCCGTGTCATATTTGGTATATACAGTGCCTTGCATAAGTCTGGAATATACTGGGGAAGGGGGATTTAGGTGGGTAGAAATTTCCGCACACTTTTTCTTCGTCAATGGGTGAAGTTCCATGTTTCCCCTAAAAGTTGAAACCATAAACAATGAATACGGTTGTGAGACAATTTTTTCACACCTTCCCAAATATGAGAGGGGTAAATAAAAGAAACCTTGAAAAATGATCGGTGTGCTAATTGTTTGGTTAAGCGACAATGCTTTTAGAAAACTAACAGTAACAAGTAAGCAAATCTCTGTTATCTGAAACACTACATACTTCAATAAAACGTCAGTATTTCGTGTGTCCACCTCTTGCATAAACAGGGTTCGCGCTGGGTTCTCTGGAAAGTGAGTCAACAAAGGAAAGTGTGACTCAGTTGGGTCCAGAAAGCTCGGTGGGTTCCGAAAAAGTGAGTCATTCCCTAAAAAATGCCCAAAAAGTGGACAAAAACCCCGCCAACGCGAACCCTGATAAATGCAAAATTTCTACCCACTTAAATTACCCCGCCCCCAAAATATTCCACACTTACGCAATGCAGTGTAGTTTTGACCCCCCCCCCCCTTCCCTCTTGTACAGTTTGAATAAAGAATTTGCCCCCCCCCCCCCCTTCTTATAGAGTTTTGAATGCTCACATTGAATCTGAAATGCCCGTTTTTCTGGCAGTGTACTGGCTGTGTTATAGAATATTTGTAATCGCACGTAGATACAAACGATTTCAGTGCCGTGCTTTGGCCCAAAAACGGGTCTGAGAATTCGCTTTTTCTGTCTGGCCCTTCCGGCTCGGGTGGATTGGAGGAGGGGGGGGGGGGGGGAGGTATGGGCCTAATAGATCTATATACATGTAAACAGGAAACTTTTCGGGGGTCTTTCGGGTCCCCGTAGCCTGCATACATGGGAATCTTCCGGCTTTTCCGGTTTTTTTTCTCTTGCCAAATGGACCACTTTTTTTCGACCCCGTACCCATGTATGAGCCTGAGACCCGGGGCCTCTATCCAATGGGTCCCTGCAAATTTCCAGCCCTCCAGATATTTCCAATCGCATTTTATTCCAAATAGGCACTGTGGAAGTAATGCACTTACACCGAAGCTTACTGTCAAAAGATAAATAAGAACGAGTAGTTATGTTATAAATACCGTAAAGCTTCTACTGCCTTCAGTGTTTGCGTTTCTTGTTAGGGATCAGAGTGCAGACGTTCATTCATTGACAAAGCGTAAAAAATTGCGCCTTTTAATGTGAACATGAAATGTAAATGTCTGGTTGTATTCAGACAGCTGTACTTGTGCATTATTTCGCATGTAGGGTTCCTCCAAAGGCTGAGAAGACGGCGGGTTTATGGGGATTTATGGTGATATGTGTGAAATGTGCAGGCAGGCGATATTGTTGTCGCTTGATTATGAATTTGCACTCCCTGTTGCGTTGGAACTGTTTCTGAAATTTTTTGTTTCTGATTTTTTTTTTTTTTTTTGTGGGGGGGGGGGGGGCGGCAAGGGTTGGCATTCTCGGCGATTATGAATGTTTCCTTCACTCTGTGTGGGCGCCTCTAGGTGGGTCTTTGAGACGCCCCATGGCCGCGGATAGAAGCGTTGCCCGGGTCTGTCGTGAATCATTGCCAAGGTCACCGTCATGGCGACGTCGTTCAACGCTCATCCTTCCAAGAGCTCTGGGTTACTGGAAGCAGAGTGAGGCCTGTGGGAGGGCGGCGCTGGTGGGGGGGGGGGGGGGGTTCGCGGTGGGTTTGTGCACAGTATTTTGTCTTGAGTAGGAAGTAACATTTCCTCTTCTTATGAAAACTTTTTTGATGAGTTACCTTTTCATGTAGGTTTAGTTTTAGACGTGTAATAATTGTCCAAAATGTATGATTTCATTTTACTGAACTGTGGTGAACATGTTAAAGCAGTACCGATGTAATGCAGAGCTCGATGAAGTGGTGAATAAATCAGGGATAATTAGAGGTAGCATTGTTTTCCAGGGATTCCACATTCAACATTGTTAAACTAGTTTGCTAGGTTTTTAATTTGGGTTAAACAAATGTGCATATAGTCTATTTATTGTACATTGTAAATAAAGTGTACATACGAGAGTTGTATATAAGGTTACTTCTGATTCAACAGTTATTTGCAAAAATTATTTATTTTTTGTTGAGTAAACGGTTGAATGTTTTGTAATATTTGCATCATGTAGCGATGTTCAGGACCGTAATAAAATCAGACAAAACCAGTGGCTGCCTGTGTGTTATTCCAGGAAATTCATGAATTCGAACCAAGCAGGTCACGTCACACGACGGTTATTTGGTTCGCAAGAAAGTCGCACCAGTTCAGCATACAGCAAACATGTTTTTGTAACTCCTTGGCCAGTATTGACAACTACCCTTTATTAGGTGATCCGGTGTACCGCAACATGCCACTCTCAACAAGTTGCACCTCCGTTCTGAGCAGTTCTATTGCCATTGTGAGATGTAGAATTGACCCCCATGGATCCCCTGGTCAAATCTACATGGGATAGCCATGTAATATTGACCCCCTCTATGAAATATTGACCCCCCTTTATCAACCCAGTCGACTTTGTACGACTGGGTTAGTCTTATCCCTGTAGGGGGGCTTGAATTATGTGCGTATGTTGAACTTTTTCTTTAAAATGCTACTCCTACAGTTTTCTCCAATCGTTTTGATATTATGCAGGAATGTTCCCTATTACTTTTCTTGACGATTGATGAAAAACTGACAAAATGGCGGCACTTTTTGTGCCCGTTTTGACCCATTTTATAAAATGCTACTCCTCCTATAGTTTTATTCCAATCCTTTAGATGTTACGCAAGGATGTTTCCAAGGGGTTCGCCTACCAAGCTATTTTTGTTAAAACTGCCAGTTTCAAAAACTGCCGAAATGGCGGAACTTTGAAGTTTGGCAAAAACTGGAATAAATGGTAATAAATAACTGAATTGTCAAACCATTTATTTCACTCGGTCTTTTTCAAATAGTTATAAAATTTTAATCGAAGTTTCTTAGGTGGTTCTCCACCTAGACTTTGCTTTTTTTCGCAAATGACAAAAAATGCCGAAATGGTGGAAGTTTAAAAATTTTGTAAAATTGTGTAAATGTCGGTAAATACGTGAATCGTTAAAACCCAACCTCTCCAACATCCCTTTTCGGATAGATTCCACCCGGGAAAACTTTTTGTGTGTATTAAAATTATGAAAAAGTTACGTTCAGAAACAAAGCTCTTTATTTTTTGGCCTAACAGTATTCGTTTCAGAGTTTTTCTCTCCTTTGTCTGGTAACTCGGCTGGGTCATGTCCTTGGTCATGCTTGTTTTTAATACATGCCTGTGTTTTTAATTCTTATCCTCATTTCTTTGTAATTTTTAGAGCACTTTTTAACGCGAAAGTGCTGAATTGGGGCTAATGTTTTAGATAAGGTGGTCACATGATTTTGTTTAAATGTGTGTATATATTTCCAGTGTCCTATATTACATGTGCAAAAACTAAGATCACAATAACACTAACAATGTTTCCAGCATTAGCCGTTTTGCCAAGTAAAACATCCATGCAGTTAAATTATTGTCCATTGAAAATTCGAAGCGGCGTTTTTCTCGAATCATTAATTTTAAAGCACGTCAACGGCAGACCCAATGTTCGAACTTCTATGGCATACAAAAAATAGACATAACGACCAATTTAGCTACCAGTTATGTTTCCCCTGTAGATGGAAACATGTTTTTATAATATCTGTGTTTGTGTATGGTAGCATGTGTGTGGTGTCTGTTGTGTAAACACGATAACTCGAGAACGGGGCATCAGATCAGCTCCAAATGTGGTGGATTATGCCTTACGTGGGTTAGCCGGTTGGTATTCTATTTAATGTATGTTGGAGAACTTGTCATCGCTCTCAGAATTCAAAGGAAACACATATCCGCCTCCAGCTTGATAGGAATGATACCCTGGGTAGCTCAGAATAATATTCGAAAGCTCGTACAATTATTATCCCCTCGCCCAACTTTGTTGGCGAAGGGGATATAGGATTTGGTACGTCCGCCTTTCCGTCACGCTTTTGGGTACTGGTCTTGTATGCATAACTACGAACGGGTAAGCACACACATTTTAAACCCTATACAGATTTTCTCCTCATATATTGTAGTTGTGCACCCCGTATTCAGTTTGTCTGACTATTCATTTATTTAGCCAAAATTGAGGTCGAAACTTGGCATATTTTGCGAAGGGCGAGAGGATTTACAGCGTTCCGGTGCTCTTGTTAATTACGCAACAGTCTTCAGTTTCAAGATATGTTGCGCTTGTTTTTCAGTACCGTAGTCTTGTCCACTGCCTTGTTATAATTATACAGGATCGCTCTCTGGTGCTTTGGTCGATGAGATCGCATCAAGTCAGGATCTGTTTTGGCCGTGTTGCACAATTAATGCGGCTGGGCGTATATGCACGACAATACCCTGTCTTCAGGTGAAGGGACTGGGTATGCAGTCAGAGTGGTACAGAATTTGAAGACGGAGTTGGGTGGGGGATCCAAAAACACTTTTCTCAAAAACTCAAAAACAAAACGCTGTAACTATATTGCTTTATCCTGTTCTCAAGTGACCTCCAAATGACTTTACTTTATGATTGATGATGTACAAATGGGGTCGATTGAGGTAACTACGACGACCATGTGGCTCTTTGTATGAAATAAGTAACTGACTTGAAAAACCTCGTAAAAACTTAGTTCGACTTCAATAATGTTTAAGATACGATACAGCACATAACTTTTTTTTGTTTTTTGTAAATTCTTGAAACATTAAAGGCTCGATATGATAACTCGGCCTGGTTTACTTTAACAGACTTGACCACTGATCATGAAACCCATGATTAAAGAACTTTATGTCTTCGACCTTCAGCTTATGCAAAGACTGAGCCCTTTGAAACGCTACAAGAGCTAGTAACAGCACCAGTTAAGTGTCCAAAGCCTGAGCGTCAATGCATTAGCTGGATGAAATTTTACAAAACCTTGTCTTGACCACCTGCCAGACCCGGATAAACAAAGTACGTACAGTAAAACTATTGTAATGACCAAATTCAAAACCGAGGACGTACAGTAAAACATGTTTTAGCGACCACCATCTAGAATCGGACAAAAAAGACGTTCACTAAAACCTCTTTAGTGACCACCTTCTAGACCCATATAAAACACATAACGCCTAAGGTTGTATAAAAAAGAGGATTGAAATATTTACCAATCAGGTTACGTACACCCCGTTGCCCCGTCAGAAATGAATAAAGGCGATACACAACCCGACTACTTGGCACATGGGATTCATTATGTCTCCCCGACCTAGGGGAGACATCGTGTTTGTACGTTCTGTTTGTGTATGTGTGCGTGCCAGTCTGTTGTAAACAAAATGTGTGCAAGATATCTCGAGAAGAAAAAGTCGGGCCAACTTCAAACTTGGTCTGTTTATTTCTCGGTTTTTCGATAGAGTATTATAGCTTTGCCCGTAAAAATTAACACGATCATTTTTCGATGAGGATTTTGCCCGTGAAACTGATGTGGTAAGATTAGACATTTCCTCCGTTTCTTTTCGTGTTTTAGACAAATCATCCCAAAACAAATTTCTTGAGTAACATTTCTAAGCGCATAATGCCCCGAACCTAAGATGCAAGTTCTCATCAGCTGTTTTCGTGCAAAACGATAGGCTTGTTTTTGTGCAAGCTGAGCTGTGCCACGATTTGAGTCATGTCTTGAAGCTTATCTTTGATATCTAGAAGAGAATCAATTAGTTTGTAATTCGCAATAGTTGCGCAGAGCCTACTATGCTGAATTATATGTCTCCCCCTAAGGGAGACATATATAGCATTTGGTGTGTCTGTCCGCCCGTCCGTCCGTCTGTCTGTCTGTCCGTCCGTCCGTCCGTCCGTCTGTCCGCAGTGAGTTCTTATGAAATTAATGAGTCAATTTTTCTCAAAACATACATACGTATTGGGGTACATGTCTAGATGATGCCCGTGTTATTTTTTTTTCGTTTCCTCAAAAATTCTAGGGGGGGGGGGGGGGGGGTTTCGCGCATTTTTTTCACTTTGGCAGGCTATATCTCCAAAACTGTTTGTTGGAATAGGCTGAAACGTGGCAAGAACAACACACATATAGTGCAAATGTTTACTGCGAAGTTTTTCTTCATTTCCATTGAAAATGAATTTTTGGCGATTTTTTTAATTGTTGAATTTTTACTTTTTGAGCCACATTGTTGCGATATCTCCGAAACAGTTTGTTCCATTAGGCTGAAACATGGCAAGAAGAACCCATATGTATTGGAAATGTTTACTGTGAAGTTTTTCTTCATTCATTTTCTGTAAAAATGTATTTTTGGCGATTTTTTTCAATCTTTTGGGCTCGCCAATGTTGTATTTTAAGCAGGAATTTTTTCCACGTGACTGATTGGGAGGCGGGGGAGACATATCCGTTTTTGTTTTAACAAAAACACTGGCCAATCTAGTTGTCCTCATAACGAAACCTGGTTCTTTAAAGCTTCATGCACTGTGCAAAAAGTTTCAACATTCATAGTCTTGGAAGACAAATGATAAGTTTTTCTGGCTCCAAATATTTCTCACGCAGGGATTTGATGAGGTCTGCATTAGAATCCTTCCCAAACCATTCATCAATCATCTTCAGGGAAGTGGTTCCCAATGGAGGACCTTTGGCATCTGAGGCCATGCCTTCAAAAATAACCTGTTCAGTTGATTTGAATGTGTCATTGTTTTCATCAGATTTTTTTATTTGTTATGTTCTTATCCTCCATAAATTTATCATTTCGATCAACGTAATCTGTTGCCAAATAGCAGCCAGACTCACTATTGTTCATAACCCTGCTAATTTCCGATACAGGGAAAGTGTACGAAATCCTGATAGCTTTCTGATTTTAAACACTCATAGCCTTTTCCTGAGTTTGGTCTGAGCATTATGAGTTCATTTTCTTTACTAGATGATCCCTCTTCATAGGAAAGAATCGTTTGATTATTTCCTGGTTCGGACGACTTTGACACCCTATAAGCAGCTGATTTTGCCATGGATTTAGCTCGTTTATCCTGTGATTGACTTTGTTTCTCAACTAGTGCTCGAGATGTGGAAGCACCCTCGTAATTGCCTGAGCTAACCGCCCAATCTTTGGACTTTCTAGTCTTGATTTGCCAGATTTGCTCAATGGATGTGATGACGAAGGTGGACGTTCCCTGCGCGATTCTCTAGCCATCGAATGTGAACGATCCGATTTCGAAAGGTCTCTTTTTGACTCTAGAAAATGTGAACGGTGGCTTGATTTATATGAGGAAGATCTGTGCTACCCAGATTTGTGTTCGGAATCGTCGGACCTGCGCCTGTTCTGTGACTGATGCTATTTGTGAGATCCCATGATCGTAGAGAATGGCAGATATTGCCTAGAACAATGATGGTCTCCACCTAGTAGTAAAACGGCTCACAGTGAAGGAAAATAACCCTGAACTAGTCATACGCCGGTAGACACTACCGAAAAGTAATGGTGGACAGCACAAAAAGCCCTGATTACAGGTAGACCCTAACAAGGCAGTAAATAAGACTAATGTTTTAAAACTGGATATAACAATTAATCATTTACATTTAGTTTTACTTAAATTTAAAAGATCAGCACTGATGTTCCATGATTTTAAATATATCACATTTGATTGTTTACCTTGAAGATGATTCCGTGTTCATGCGCTCTTTTGTCTTTGCAAAGAAGATGAAGTATGTGGCCAAAACTGCACAGTCTGGACAGGTGGAACAGTACTGTCTGTTTTGAACAGCATGTATGGTGATGTAATAGGCGAATGGTGTACCTAGCATGTGTGGGCATTGTATGCCCTATCTTCTTTCAGCCAATATCCACATTGTCCGCATGTGTACTTTTAAGCATTTGCGTAGTATATGGCCCTAAACGAATACTAATCTTCTTACCTTGAAGGTTGACCACTCCACAGGCATAGATTGAAGCGTGTAGTTCCCTCAAAGTGCACATGCTCAACCGCCTTCAATCTTTGTATACTATTTTCCCATATTTATCCGTTTCAGAGAATTCTGGGCAACTTTCGGATTGAATAAGTCCAAAAATTTCCTTAACGATCTTGTAGAAAATAACTTTTGCATATATCCATAGCCATTTTTGCTTTAAACGGCTCTCATGCCACAAAGACAAAGCCTAAAAGATCTTATCCCGGGAAGAGAGTCCATGCTTAGCGCAGAAGTTGTCTAAAAATAACTCTAGACATGTGTGAACAGTGTAGGTGGATGTTAATATGAGACATGTACCGATATTTCCAACTGCCGACATGTGATGTTTAGTCATATCAACCATTTCTTAAGACAACAAGACGTGAATGAGACTCACATGGGTGCAACCGTACTGTTTGATGGTTTTCTACCGGCAGACTCACCCCCCTCCTCATGGGAAAGTTTTTTATTCATGCGTAGGCATATGATATTTAGACATATCATTTCCCATCTCACGATACATTAACCAGACCTGAATCACCTGAGTGCAGCCGTAATCTGTAATATGTATACGAACAACTTTGTTAAAAAAACAGAGGTGCTTCGCTTGTCTGCTTATTTCCGGTAATAGAAATTTACCGACAGATTATTTTGGAAAATTTTGCCACAGGAGCAAAGAAGTTTTATAATTTCCATTGCCGCTGCACAGATGTTCATATGTATAGCTTTCACCTGCAGTGTCCACGTTGTTGTGTGGCTAAAAAAACTGCCATTATCTCTGAAACGGACTTAGTTGAGACCTCATCAGCTCTAGAATATATTCATCAGGTAGGATTGGTTATGGCAGAGACTGTTCCGCTGAAGTTTGACTCGGTTTAGCTCTCTTTGCAGGCGGCTGTTCCACTGCTCGGTGGTGAAAAAAGAAGGGAGAGAGAGAGAAGCTTAGGAGTATCATTGAAAGGAGAACCTGGTGCTAAATTTAAGGCCCAGCATGCACATTATAAAGAGAAGCAGGAGAAATCTGATGCAGAACCACAGGATAGGCCACAACGTAGGTCCAAGATATATCCATTATGATAACAACGGTTAAATACTTCACCAAGATATCACGAAATATTGTAATGTGAAGAAAAATCAGTTATACAGATATATATGTAGAAGCTAAAATTTCCATCATTTGTAATTAAGATACCGAAGTGATAAGAATAACCCAAAAAAGAATTGAAATGTCTATATTGTTATGCAGTACTGCCAAACTTAGACGAATTTGAGAGACATTATGTGAAAAACCGATTGCCTTTCAAAAAGAAAGAGGAATTATCACTTGTCGCGTATGCTTCCAAGTCTTCATCAATGCTGAACAATATGCAATTCATTCATGTGGTGATACTCATACAACATCAGTGCAGAACATGTGTGTTAAAACATTAACAGATGGGCCGGATCAAGCTCCTGCAAAGAAACGAAAGAAGACAAAACCTGAGACAGAAAGTAAGACACAAACAAAGAAGCATGTAATGCCAGTGGATAAATATAGAAGAACAAGTCTTGGTGGACATGCACATCAATAAGTGTTTGAACCTCAGACTGGATCTGATATGCTACTGAAAAGGTGACAGCAAGAAAATAGTATCACACAACATTTGAAAGATAGATTATACTATGGAATAAAATTGTGTATTGTCGTTTTAGCTCGATTCAAGAAAATAATAAAAATGAGCTGAAAGTGTTGGAAGAACTTGTGGATAACATTCATCTGAGCACTCAGATTTTTAGAGCATTCAATGAAAGAGACATTGATAATGATTTGTCAAATGCATTCAAGGATTTGTTCAACAAGTTCGATGAACATGAACATCAAAGATCCGGATGGGTGTTGGATAACATTCTTCAGACTGAAGCTCATACAGCTTCCTTAGAACCCTTGCAAGCCTTCAGCTACATTGAGGTGCTAAAGAAACTAAAGAATATTAAGGGTATTATCAACATCAAGAATACAGACAATAAGTGTTTCCCATGGTTTATATTAACTCATCTACATCCGATGCATGACCATGTAATTCAGTATACAAATATCAACCATTTGAACATGAACTGAATGTGGAAGATATAACATTTCCAACACTAGTTCATCAAATTCCTAAATTTGAGAAGATGAACAACCTTGCCATCAGTGTTTGTGGTTGGGAAAATGAAGTTGTAATACCCATCCATATGAGTCGACATGAGTGTGACACTGAAATCAACCTACTGCTTATCAGTGAGAATGAGAAAAGACATTATTGTTTGATTAAGAACTTTAGTCGACTTATGACGTATTGTACAAACCACAACGGTATAAAGTTTTACTGCTTCAATTGTCTGCATAGATTTAAGCAACAAGACCTCTTGGACAAACATCCTGAAGTTTGTGGAAAGCATGGAACACAGCGATTTTCATTTCCAGAGGATAGAATTATTCGATTCAAGGGTATTGCAAAGCAACAAGAGACCCCATTTATCATTTATGCTGATTTTGAATGCTGTACAGAGAAACAGGAGAGTGATAGTTACCAACATCACAAGGCGAATAGTTTTGCCTATGTTGTTGTCAGCGAATATGAGAAGTGTAATCCTGGGCGTTACCCTGGAGACAATGCTGTTCAACAATTTCTAGAGTATATGTTAGAAGAACGTAATCGCATTGTCAATCGCTTGAACAATCCAAAACCCATTGAAATGACTCCTGAGGATATAAAATAAAATGATCACATCAGTGGAAAATATCGCGAAGCAGCTCATAGTAAATGCAACCTACAATTTCGTTTAAGAAAGGATCAGCAAGGAAAGTGGGATTCATTCAACTTAGCGGTTGAAGCTAAAGAGAAGTTTCAGAATATGACTGCTCATGTGTGTGCAATCAGCAGCAAAGGGGTATCTTTATGACTATGTTGATGAATACCCCAAGTTTACAGAAGCCAAGCTTCCACCACAAGAAGACTTAGTCGATTGTCTGAAGAAGGAATTAGTGACGAGGATTATGCTTATGCACATCGAGCCTGGAATGTATTCCACTGCAGTAACTTTAGAAAGTATCATGACCTCCGCCTAAAAACAGATGTGTTGCTGTTGGCAGATGTGTTTGAAAATTTTAGAAATATGTGTCTTGGCACGTATAAATTCGACCATGTTCATTACTATACAGCACCGTGTTTGACATGTGACGCTATGCTGAAACATACCAAATTCAATTGGAACTGATATATGATATTGACTTGTATCAAATAGTAGAGCAAGGTCTGCGAGGAGGCATTTCAGTGATTACACACAAGAATGCAAAAGCTAACAACCCCTACATTCCAGACTATGAAGTGACGAAGTCAACAAACTATATCATGTATTTTGATGCCAACAATCTGGTTGGAGCGTGTCAGAGTTTGTCAGGATGTGGATTTGCATGGGTGAAAGATCCAGAATATCTGGACTACATGAAAGTGAGTGAAGATGCTCAGACAGGTTATATTTTAGAGGTAGATCTCGCATATCCAGATGAAATTCTTGATCAGCATAGTGACTATCCAGTGGATCCTAAGAAGAAAACTGTTCGAATCAGTGAATTGTCTGAATATAGTCAGAACCTAAGAAAGCAGTTGGGATTGAAATGTAAACCCACAGAAAAGTTTATTCCCAATCTCAGTGATAAGGAAAAGTATGTAGTACATTATTGAAATTTGGAGCAATATGTATCTCTTGGATTGAAAGTGACAAAGGTGCACCGAGCCATAATGTTCCAACAGAGTAAACGGTTAGCTAAATACATAGATGTTAACACAGAGAAGTGAAATGTGGCAAATACCGTTGGGAAAAGACTTCTACAAATTGATGAATAATGCTATATTCGGCAAAACCATGGAAAATGTGATTAAACGAATCAATGTAGAATTGGTTCACAATGATAAACGTTTCAAAAAGGTGGTGGTCAAGCCTATATTTCCCAAATTCCACATTTTCAATGAAGACTTGACTTAAAAAATTTTCTAAACGATTATCTATAGATGCAAGTCCATAAGAGTCAGGTTCACCATGATTGTCTGTGTTGATGGCATAGGCTCCTTGCCGTAATGCTGGCAGTTGATCCACAGGGAATACTCCGTGGAATAAGTCTTTTGTCATGACATTATGGGTCAATATGGCATCTATCTGCTTCGTGTTCATGATTGATAACCAAACTGAACACTGCGATTCGCGGTTATTTCAATAATTTTGTCATATTCAGTGTAGACTATGACATTGAGTGAATTTTGCAAGGCACCGGCAAAATTCATCTCTGACCACAAACGGTCAAGCCTGATAACAAATCTACTCTTATGCACCTGTAAGCATTAACTCACGGCTTAGACGCATATGCAAATAAGGATATGTAAACCATTATTTCCTGCTTGAGGTATGTTGCCACCCTCATGATTTACATGAAAACGTGTTATATACTTCTCATGATTGGGTCTTTTCACTTCAGTAGAATTAATTGATCTAGCACAATCTTTATAGATAAGATGAATAGAGCTCTCAGAATTGAGATTTTCTTCCGAGTCATGAATGAGGTGTGAAATGATGCTGGTATAACCATGAGAATTGTGCCTGTGTGAAATCAATCGATCATTCAGAAATAATTCAATATTGGACCATAACCCATTAAACAAATCATTGATGGCTGTTACGCTACTACTACAACACAACATACATCATCTACAACACAAACTGTTCCATTACCCTTTACAGTGCTACATTCAATATGAAGTCTATTGTTCTTTAAATCCAAATATTCTTCTGTACTCGCAAGGATATGAAATTCTATTGAAGCACCGTCTCTAATGGTAGTGAGTCTACATTATAACTTTTTCTACAGCAGTTTGCGTTGGGGTATGTGAAACCATTCCAATGGAGAAAGACTACATTCAAAAGAATGATGCTGGATGATTGACATTTTTTCTATTTCCGAAATGTATCTTTTGATGGTGCTCGTTTCACTGTCTTTCGCCTTCTAGAAACTTTTGTTGGTGCACTTTGTTTATCAAAAGCTCCAACAACCTCTTGAGCCAAGCGACCAGTCACCTCTTTAACCAAGTTTTTTGCAGCCTTTTAAAGATGTGGTGCAACAATTTTAGCCCCTGCCTTAATGGATGGAATAGCTTTACGAGCCAATGCTCCAAAGAACGAACCAATACCATCTTAATATTGTATACGTGCACCTTTAAATTGTGACGAATCCCCACCCACTTGACGAAGAAAATGGATGCAGTATGTGGATGTGCCTATGTACTTTCATAATGCTTTTTGTCAAAAGTGAAGTTTATATACAACTTTTCCAGTTTGATATGAAATATTATGGCCTGTGTCATCCTTAATATTTATTTCTATTATATCAAATTATGATGTATTAACAGCTATGTAATGAGGTTCTTTATAATAATATCACCATCATCACCTTCAGTGAGAATAGAACGCAGTAAAGGTACATAATAATGTCCAAATATTTGTGGCTCTAAATACTGCAGTAAACATAAAGCGTATAAAATCCATGTTTCACATTTTCTTGATGTTCAGTAGGACCACATTCTTTATACCATTTATCTGGTATACATCCTAAAATCTTAGCTAATCCAGAAAAAAGACAATATCATAATTATTTCTTAAAACAAGAGAAACTCTTCGACTAATTTTATCATACT
Organism: Protula sp. h YS-2021; assembly: GCA_949752745.1. Classification (NCBI taxonomy): domain Eukaryota; kingdom Metazoa; phylum Annelida; class Polychaeta; order Sabellida; family Serpulidae; genus Protula; species Protula sp. h YS-2021. The sequence continues at coordinate 106,104,504 of OX457026.1, forward strand.
TTTTAACCGAATAGGGTTTGCATTAATAGATTTTTGTAATTCTCCATTTATTGCAGTATTTATTTCAGGTATGGATATATAGTAACCAATAAGGATGGTAACTTGATAAAAACGCATCTTATGGTGATCGATAATCAAGAGTATGGTCTATTCATTGCCTCACTGTCGTCCGTGTGTATTGAATTTCACCTAAGACCACTTCATATTTTCCTTTCAAATATAAACGAATTTGATAATTTGAGGCCTTGTTAGTATCGTAATATCTTATTCTAGCATGCAGGGTAAAATAATATCAAAAGTTGTTGACTCCATGATGACTAAATCATATATGCGCGTTTTCACGTCATCCATACTGTCTGCATGATCTACAGTACTGTCTACTACCTCTTCTTGACAACAAGAACTTACACACCTTATTTTTACAGGAACACTCTTTTTCATTTTCGTTACAAAACACCATAAGCCATGTTAAAAAGTTACCCATCCTTCTGGAAACAGCCGTTATTGACGCTGTTTTTATCCCTTTTGTAATATCTTAACGAGTTCTATTTTTGCCAAGAAAAAGCAACCAATGTTTCTTTCAGTAAATCAATAATTTTGAAATTTTCAATTATATCTCCAGTTTTCAACACAAATTCGTTTTTATCTGTCCGTCTCGTATCGTGTTTCTTAAATTCTACCAGAAGTTGTGTTACTTTCACATGATATATAGGTTGAAAATTGCTTATTTATGTTAACTCTTGTGACTTTTCTGATTTTTCTGCATTAGCTGAAGCAGCAAACTTTCGTTGTTGTGATTAAATTGTTTCGTAAATGGCGACCAAGAAGTCGAGACATTTCAATTCCAGTTTCACGATTTCGTTTCTTTTTTAAAAGTTTATTCAGTTTAGCTTTAATACCACCATTTGAAGGTTGCTTGATAATAATTTTCTATATTCTGATTCAGGAATAAGGACCATTTTCAATGCATGTTTCATTTTACTAATAATTGAGCCAATAATGGAAGTACAATTCCTGCAATGGTTCCAATAAATCCTCCATTTTGATTAATCAACTTCTTTACACTTAGGGGAATTTTTTCTCAGCCAGTTGTCGAATGGTTTGTTGTTCACGCTTTAATTTTTTATACGTATGTGACTTCAGTGGTAAATGTCCATGCAATATATTCAAACATAGTTCAAATCAACTGGCTAATTCATCTTTTGTAGCTTGCTTCAATAAGGATTTGCGTTGTTTATCACTACTACGTGCTAATAAATGAAAAAATGGCTGATTTGCTTCAATTCGTCTAGATATCTTGAAGTTCAATACCGAACTGTCGTAATTCTTCTTCATACACTACCTCGTTCACATAAACATAATATGTATCATTTGGTAGAATACCTGTGGTAGAATAGGTAACTTATCTTCTGTCTTTAGTCAATAAATAAATAACCATGAGGTTTGCTTGTAGCATCTTTATATGCCTCAATGAGAAAATGAGATTTCTTTGATACATTTGTCGAGCCAGTGTACTAATCTGCCGAATATCCCTTGGATTTTAGAAAAGGATAATGTAATGAGTATTTAAACTAATATGACGCATTTCCTTTCCATGGTGAAGTAAATTGCGTACGATGAAAATAATGCTTAGATTTTTATGACTACGTCCAATACTAAACAACCTGGTCATACCTTCGTCACTATGATATTTGGTCATAAGATCATCAATAATGAGTAAGCTATTCTGTTTTGGATTCAAATACTCTTCAATCTCCTCTGGAATACTTTGATGGAATGTCGCTCCACTCATAGCTTTGTACAAAGGTTGATTTGCAGCATACAGCCATAAAGTATTTTTAGGAAATGGTTGAATAACTTTTTGTTCAATGATTGATTTTACAAGAGAGGCTTTTCCACTAGCTGTTGCCCAAGAAAAGTAAATGGATGTTTCATATTGCTTGAATATCAGATTCCTTAACCCAGCTATTAAATTTCTTGGTCAGCCTGACCACTTGACAAATAATTCTTTCACACCTCGTCTTTTTCGTGTCTTCAAAACTGCGTCAATTATATATATGGATTGTATGTCTTTTGTGACAGTTTGTAATTCTTCTTCATAGAAATGACCATCAATGTCTTCGCATAAAAGTCTTTGACATGATATAAGTGTATTCCTTGCTTCCTTTAACGATGTATGATAGTGAACACTTCTTTTGTCCATTTTATACGGTAATCTCTTTAAAATACATATGTAAAGAATGAATTCCATGACATTCTTTGTTTTTATTTGACGTATGATTTGATTTGTGACAAATTTTGTGAAAAATGCGGTTCGTCGTTGTTTGACAATTTGTTGGGTGCCTTGATAAAAACCCGCGATTTTAAAGGGCTAAGGTTGACTGATTTTTCCCCTTGCGCTTTCAGCTAGTATAAAAGAACTGAATAGCGCTCTTTTCATTAGTTAAAGTCTATCCGCGGTCGCTGGTGGGCCGAATTCTGGGTTGTTTTTGGATTTAAATTTAAACTCTTACACAGGGCACAATGGGTAAGAAATTACTTTAATAAATTTGTCTTTGTTTGTCTTAATAATAATATGATATAAAATGAAAGTTTTATTCAAAGAATGAATTACAAGGGAGAACTGAAAATATGCGTGGTTGTGTATTTTACACACCATTTTCTGTATTTGTAACTACATACTTAAGCTATCGGCTCTGCTTAAGCAGAATCTTATAAGTATCGATTGAAAACACGACGATATTGTTCTTTTTTATTTTTATCATTGTAGTTTCACGGAATCAAAGAGGGAAATAAAGATGTAAATTAAGAAATTCTTTCCGTTAAAACCCCCTGTGGTTTTAGTCAATAACCCGTGACATCTGCCGCCACAACATATTTTATATATGAAATGTTGACCAATGTTAAACTTGTTGGATTTTGGCTTTTTCTTTGATTTATATTCCAATTTATCAATATACATTTGTTTCCACACTTTAGGTTCAATGCTCTTGGTAATATCTTCCAGTCATAATCCATTTGGTAAGGTTTGCCGATGTAGAAAATAGCGATACATCATTCGTTTAAGAGAACGTATAACTCTTTCAACATAGTTGGCTTTCGTCTCATTCTTAGTAGTATATGCATGAATGCCTTCTTTCCTTAGAAATTGCTTTACCCATCTATTCTTAAATTCTGTTTATCTGACCGCAGTGTTCTAGGTTTTTTTGCTGTTTCTTGAAAAATCTTTTGAAAGGCTTGAATGACACTCGCATGACTTTTGTTTGAAATAGGTTGTACTCACAAATTTATGGAAAAGACATCAAAGACAATGAGTAGAAAGTGATTGTCTTCAGTATGTTGAACAATGTTAGTCCACATCCCACATATCATGAATTCCACGGTTAATGATACGTTGTCGTTTAAATCTATGTTTCACTGATTGAAATAAACTAAAGGCATCTCGATCTTGTAACGAATTTTTTAACTTTGGAATATGTTACAGGTTGTTTGGTTCGTCTCAGTAGTTTGTATAACTTATTAGGTCCAGCAAATACTCCAGGTATTCCAGATTTAAAGTAATTATTAGCTAAGTAGTCTTTCCACGTTGCCATATTAAAATGAAATGAAAATAATCATTAACATAATAAAACGTTTACTGACTTGCAAAAACTATTCCAGTTTCAAAACACTGTTCTGTTAACCTATGGTGCAATTCAAATCTGTTAAGGTTGTAGTGTGCCAAGTCCGATCAGGTATCAAGTCCTAAAACTGTTCTTTCTCGAATCCAAAGCGAGTTAATTTATCAATCATAAAGTCTAAATTTACGCTTTTGAAAATAATATATATGCTCTTAATAAACACGTCTTTACTGTTTAGTCTCTACAGATTATATATGATTATGCACCTTACCTAAGAGTTCTTTTATAGTGTTACTCTTCTCGATACATTGGCCATTCCTTTATGTGCATCTCGCTAACCTTTATAGCGTCATATTTACAATAAAAGTTTTCAGCTTCACATAGTTTACAGTCAAATCTGTGGCAGTAACAATCATTATCTCCTGCATATCCCGGCATAAGCTGGCATAACGCTTGTCGTTGAACGTAATCACTTGTAAACGCTTTAATTCTGTTAAATAGAGTTTGAAGTTAACCATACGCATATGCTCCATATTATCATTCACTCTCTACCAGAGAGAATTAGAACTCCCATCTAATTTTCTTTTTGTTTGATTCTGATGAATTTGCTACGCTGGCCATCTTCAACTGCTTCGCTTAAGGTAGCATTGATCTTGAAATTAGCTATCACTGTCTGTCGCTCCATTTCAGTTACAAAGACAACTTATTGCCGAAGAAATGCTTGAACTGGTTCAAGTGCCGAAGAACTTATGTGCTGTTCAAAGCAGCGGGCCAGTCCTTTATACTCTTTTTTCCCGAAAAAAAATATAGTTTATCAGAATTGCTTGAAACGTCTAATTATGCAAAAATAAATTTTCCCACGACGGGAGGAGGGAGACGTTGGTGGCCCATTTCTCTCGTCTTATCTTTTATGCTTGGCTCAGTTCTCTCGTCCTATGAGTTTTCCCACGAGGCGGGGGGGGGGGGGGGGTGGCGGGGTGGTTGGGGGTCAAAAAAAGAAAGTTGCTCAAAATAATCTGAAAATGTACATATGTGCAAAAATCACAAAATTTTCCCACGAGGGGGGTAGGGGCTGAATGTAAAGTTCTCTCGTTTATTCCCTACGAGCTAGGAATCACAATCTCTTGAAAATTTATCGAACCCGAAATTACATTAGGCATGCAAGTTATCAATGCATGGTTTATTTTGTAGCAGTATCTGGTTTCCCGCGGTAGAAATTGTTTTGTTTCACTCCCAAGTTTTATAAATTAAGGCTCCAGGTAATATTTACATTTCTTCCTTTATATTTTTTGTTGCCTATTTTCTACCTGTACTTTCTCTTTCCTTTTATAGCGCAAGTTATGATTCACTACTCCGTGTTTCACAGTACTTTTGACGTCACTAGGTGTTCACCAATACATATTTATTTTCTGTTATGGTTACTGTCAACTAGTCTGAAGAGGCTTATATCATAGAGTACTTGCGTGCGGCACTAGATTGTAATTAGAGGGAGGTATTTTCTACCCTTTTAAGTTAAGGCTACAAACTAAGGGTGGATTCCGTGCACCCAGTTTATTCCCTCACGACTAAACCCGTGAATCAGTGACTGATCAAAACAATATAATTTTACTTTCGTATTTGTTCTTTCCAGAAGAAAATGTCTGAATATTTTTATGAATAGTTCTGATAATAATATTTAGTTTATGGATATTTCGTTTGTGCTATTGGAATGAATTTGACAATGACCGTTGAGTTGAGTAAAGGACGGGTAAGTTATATTGTAGTCTTTCTTTTTTTCCCAGTGAAAGATGCGAAAAGTTATATGAAAATATTTCTAAGGAAAAGAAAACGTGTTTGCACCTGAACAGTGGGGTCAGATTGTCCACCCCCACTCCCAGCATATCATGGTGAATTTGCAAGTCTTTCACCATGATTGAAATTTGGGATTAATAATAAATGGAGAGATTCTCTCTCTCTCTCTTGCTCTATTTTTCTCTCTCTGTCTGTCTCTCTATAGCTATCTATCTATCTATCTATCTATCTATCTATCTATCTATCTATCTATCTATCTATCTATCTATCTATCTATCTATCTACACACACACACACACACACACACACACACACACACACATATATATATATATATATATATATATATATATATATATATATATATATATATATATATATATATATATATATATATATATATATATATATATATATATATATATATATATATATATATATGGTCTTTTTCCATTTCGCCTGCTCAAAAAGTTATTATGTTGCCAGGCATTGCGAAAGTTTCTCTTTTTTGCTTCTTATTTATTATTTGTTGATGTAACTTATCATGGATGCGGCAGGCGAATTTTGGCAGGAGCTCGTGTAAATGCTCTAATTACTATTGGAAGAGAGAACTTATCTATCCGCTTAGTTAAAGAGGTTCTCAATGTAGTTATACCTAAATATGTGCCCTTTGTTCTCACAATTATATTTGAAAAAAAAATTTTGAAATCATAGTTAATGTTATTATTTTGTTATTATGTCTCCCGACCAAGGGGAGATATATGGTGTTTTTGACGTTCCGTGTGTGTGTGTGTGTGTATGTGTGTGTAAAAGCCTGGTAAAGTTACAGGTAAAGATTAACGCATTTGACTATCCCTCTTATGAGAAGTCGGCCGGCCAAAACATCGTCTCACGGCCAAGTTCATGTCAAACATTTACTTTTTTGACAATTTCCCACGGCGTCAATTATTGGCCGTTTTGCTAATAATGTTACGTTGCATACCTTCAATATATATATTTTCACCATGCAAGGTTACATTCCTATGACAATCACATCTATGAAAAGTCGGCACTACAAAACATCGTCTCAGTTCAAGTTCAAGCCAAAAAATTACCATTTTTGACAATTTTTCCACGACGTAAACTTTAGCCAATTTTTACAATAATACCACGTTGCATATCTTCAATATATATATATATTCACGATGGAAGGTTTCAGGTCTCTATAACAATTGCTTCTAAGAGAAGTCGGCCGGACAGAACATCGTCTCACGATTTAGTTCAAGCCAAAAATTCACCATGTTTAACAATTTCCCACGACGTTAATTTTTGGTCTATTTTGACAATTATAGCCACGTTGGGCATCTTCTGAATATTTATTTTTACCATGCAAGGTTTCAGGTTCCTTTGCTTTACTCTGCTATGAGAAGTCGGCCATACAAAACTTAATACTTTTTGCGGACGGATCGACGGAAGGCTCTACTGACGGACGGACGGACGGACGGATGGACTGACGGATCAGCTAATATATATATCCCTACGCTTCAAAGAGGCTTTAATAAGAATAATTCCGTGTCCTGATGCGATAACTGTTATACTCAGAAGTGTACTCGTGCACTATTGGTGTATTAATCCAATAATATGCACTCGTACACGTTTTTACGTGTCATATACACCATTTTGGAACGAAAAAAAAAACGGAGAGAAAAAATACGAAGGGGTGATGGATGTAAGAAGAAAATGGAGGGGTTATGTGGAGAGGGAGTGGGGGAGGGGTTGGGGCGGGGGTTTCATGTTTCGGATATGTTGCACATGGCAACACTCCAGTCAATTTACCAGTATTTGCAAAAAAAAATCGCAACCATTATTACATCACTTAAGCAACGTCTGGAACGATTTGGTTCCGAATTTCTTGAATTATTTTTCCTAAGCGATTCTCTCCTTTCCATTTACTGGGCGTTTCGAGGTCTCTGCTTGTTTTAGGGATTCCTGCACCGCAGTATTTGCCATGTGGGTTTGCTTATACAATGAGCCGTAGTCCTGTAATAAGTAAGCATTTTTCGGCTAATTTTGACTGTGTGAATTTGGCCGGAGTTAATCAACGCATTGCCATATCAGCTTCTCCTGACTCATACCATTCGTCGTTTTCTATCGAATCTCTAAGTCTCTTTATCTCTATCGGGTTATTCATTCTCTGTAATTCAACAGCTTTTGTAGATTCTCCGGCGAAACGTGCTTTTAATGTCAGGTAACCTTTTTCTACAGAACTGAAGATCTCCTCTTCAAGCTTGAACTGCTCTTCTTAGAAATCTGAAAGGGGGTTATATCGGCCGAGAAAGGCATACACTTTCTCGGACTTGAACGCCTCTATATCACAGCATTTGGATTCGTTTATGAGTTCGTGACTATTTCCTTCGCTGTATTTTTTACCCTTGTAAATACTCGAATCTTTTACAGTATAGCACGTATGGTCTTGCTTTTTTTAATGCCGTAAGGACAGGTATGAGCTGGGAAGTGCTCTTGCAGAAAGTGGTTGGTTCCTTTCAAACTTCTTTTGGATCTCCATACTCTCATCTTGTCGTTAAAGAAGGCGAAGCGAATTATTACTGAGGTAGCATCGTTCGGCGATCTTGTGTTATTGAGTCCCGTTGCAACTTTATACCAGCTGCATTTTGGACGCCCATTCTCGAGAATAATTTTCGAATTTCGTGTTCTATAATCTGGCAGTTTGGGATATTTGTAATAATCAAGTTTATGAATTTCAATGACCTGTTTTTGTGTTTTAGTTAGTAAGCCTTTTACTTCAGTAGCTACTGTTTCGATAACGTCTTTGTTTTCAGTATTTTTTCTTTTTAATTCAGCAACGTCGTCTTTTAGGGTTAGTATATTGGATTTTACCTCCTTAATATCTGCACTAATAGGCCTCTGTCAGAAACTGGCTCTTTTGGCCGGGCATCTTTCGAACACGGTATATCTTCACTTTCCATTGTATGCGTACATATGCTTCTTTCTAAGTAATCCAAAATGTTAGTGCGTTTTGAAACTCGAGTTGCCGAATCACTACCGCTTGAAAAGCTGATCTTCCTTTTTGATTTGTGTTTTGTCATTTTATGCCCCGTTTGCTTTCGTATCCATGGGTTATTTTACAAAATTTATTGTTTTCTGGAAGTATTTCACCACTCTGTGTTGTTTTCTTACCTCTACTTTATAATACTTTATAATATTTTCAATATGGCTGCCTCATGCCTATCGAGTGTTGTTTATAATGATTTCATATTTCAGTAGGTTTCACCTTCATTAAAAGTTTCATTTATTTTTAGAGGTCTTTATAAGATTATTTATCGTAACACCTCCTGATTAATTCCTTAGGGCATGCAATATATTCTTTGATTTAAAGTAAATTTTTATGAGGAACGACCATCAGAAAAGGCTAGCTACCAAAAAAGTTATACTGTGATAATTACAGGCTTTACTGATAGGATAATAGTTCACGCTAGCATTACTAGGCAAAGTAATGTAAAAACTTGTTGACTGCATAATGACTAATTTGTATGTGTGGGCTCATAAATGAAGGCTAAGCGATTAGAGATTCTTGAATGACTTATCTTGAATGACTAATATTTATAGGTAAGGAGTTCAATAATATGGGCGCAACACATGTAAAAGATCTTTCACCACATTGATTGTTACACTTGGGCTGAACTAAAGTTAAACTGTTTCTGTGATTGAAGAGCTCTTGACGGAGTGTACGGAGTGAGTAATGCCGTTATGTACTCAGGTACAGTATTTGTCAATGATTTGAACACGAGACATAGAGTCTTACATTTAACTGTTGAATAGGAAGCCAATGTAGTTCACGGAGCACCTGCGATATGTGATTAAATTTTCGGTGACCACTGACAACGAGTGCCGCTACATTTTGAACCTTCTACGAGCGATCTATCTGAATCAACGGCAATTTTATTAGAATCGCATTGCAATAGTCCATTCTTGAAATAACTAGAGAGTGTACTATGATTTTCGCGACATTCTTACTGATGTATTTAGGAATTTTTCGTATCCATGCAATGTAACTAAAGCATACACGGCAAATATTAGTTACATGTGCATCGAGGGACAAAGTACACGTAATATGATTTCGCCAGCTATATCCATTTCTTTTAGGGAAATTTTCTTCTGATTACACGAACTTGCAATATTCAAAACCGTTTCCTGTGCTTAACTTAAGCTTATAACTTCTCAGCTTATTTCTTGAACAAGTTAAACAAAAAGTTGACCAAGTGGCAATTGTAGTCGCTGTACAGCCTTGATGAACGGATCAGTCCAACTCCCTTGACTTGGACTACTTCACCATTACACAAACCTGGTATGTGGGACCACTCACGTAAGAGTCAAACCAATGCAAGCCTTGGTCCTCGGAGCCGATTGATTAGGACAGAATCAATCATTAGCATCTAAACTGCTTACAACCTTGAGGCAGTATTCTGCACTCTTTTCTTCTTGTAGCAGCCAATGCTTATTTCAGAAAATCAATAATGTTAGAATTTTCAATTACGTCTCCAATTTTCAGCACAAGTTCATTCTTATCTGTCCATATTTCTTAAGTTTTGCCAGAAGTTGTGTTAATTTTACATTATATATAGCTTGAAAATGGTTTAGAAATGTTAACTGTTGTAAATTTTCTGACTTTCTGCAGCAGCTGTTACAGACTTTTCTTGTGTTAAATTGTTCTTAAATGACGACCCAGAAGTTGAAACACTTCTTTAGAAGTTTTACGATTTTGTTTCCTTTTTAAAAGTTTATTCCTTTTAGCTTTAATACCATCAGTTGAAAGTTGACTTGATAATAATTTTCTATATTCTGATTCAAAATAAAGTCCATTTTCAATGCCTGCTTCATTTTAATAATAATTGAGCCAACAACGGAAGCGCAATTCCTACAATTGTTCCAATAACTCCACCTTTTTATTAATTAACACTTAAGGGAAATTTTCTTATCAGCCAAATGTCGAATGTATCGCTGTTCATGCTTTAATTTTAATACATATGTGACTGCAATGGTAAGTACAAGCATATTTTAAAAACAAACTGGCCAATTCATCTTTTGTGGCTTGCTTTGATAACGATTTACGTCGTCTAGCACTGCTTCGTGCCAATAAATAAAAAAATGGTTGAATCGCATGAATCTGCCTAGATATCTTGACGTTCAATACCAAACTGTTGTAATTCGCCTTCATACACTATGTAATTCACATAAACGTAATGTGTATCACTTGGTAGAATTCCTGTGCAAATACGTAACTTATCTGCTGTCCTTGGTATATGCCTCAATTAACAACAGGGATTTTCCTTGATACATTTGCCGAGCCAGTGTACTGATCTGTTGACTATTTCTTGCGTTTGTAAAGAGAATAATATTATGGGTATTCAAACTAATATTAGGCATTTCCATTCATTAGTGAAACAGATTGTGCAGGATGAAAATAAAGCTTAGAATTTTATGACTACTTCTAACACTAAACAATTAAGCCATGTGTTCGTCACTGGGGCATTTGGTCATGAGATCAATAATGAGTAAGTTATTCTGTTTCGGATTGAGGCGAATTTCAATATCCTCTGAAATGCATCTGCCACATCCCACATATCATTAAAACCAAGGATAATATTACGTTGTCTTTCAGGTTCACTGGTTGGAGTAGACTAAAGGCATCTTGGTCTTGTAATCAATTATTCACTTTGGAATATATCACAGGATGCTTGTTTTATTTTAGTAGTTTGCATTGCTTATTAGGTCTTGTAACTCATATAGGGATTCCAGGTTTAAAGTAAGTATTGGTTACGAAGTCTTTCCACATGGCCTACAATTTATACACATAAATTTTAACGTTCTTCAAGCATTTTATCTGTATTCACTTGAGGTCTTCCATTATAGAATGTGACAAGCTCTGATATATCCGTTGACAGTGAAACGTCATCATCACAACCTAAAATAATTCTAGCACCCGAAGCTAGCATAAGGTCAGCTGCTCAAACCGTATTGGCGTTGATAAATTCACTTTGGAAACAGCATCAAATGTCTCTGTGAAGAAGGAGTTGAGATGTTGACATATTGTACTTTTCTTCTTCTATAAAACAATTCGTTAAATAATCTACCACGCCAGTACGTCAGTACGAACAAAGTAAAATGCAGGATCAAAATCAAAGTCCTCTGCGTCTTCGATTCCAGTTTCGTAACACTATTTAATAAAGTTGTTGTGTTATTCAATTCTGTTGAAGTTGTAGTCAACATAAATCCGTTTGAAAATAACATCCATGTTCAAAATGCAAAGCAATTATTATTGCTTTATCTCCACTAAAATATTCAGTATTGTTTGAAACGTGAAACTATGCCAAAAGCTGATTTTCCAGACCGGGTGAGGTACGGGGGGTGGGTTTCCGAAAATGACATATGATAAGAATTGTCTGAAAAGTAAAACTATACCATAATTAGAATTTCTCGCCAAGAGAGGGAGGTGGGGGATGAAAAATATTTAGAGTTTGTCTGAAACGTAAAATTATGCAAAAACCTAAATTTCAAGCCTATGTCGATGGGGGTTGGGGGGTCAAAAAATGAAAAATGCTCAGAATTGTCTGAAACGTAAAACTATACCAAAAGCTCATTTTCGGGCAAATTGTCTGAAATGTAAAACTATGCAAAAATCTCAATTTTTCGTCCAGTGAGGTTGAAGTTCGAAAATGACAGATGATTAGAATGGTCTAAAACCACAAACTATGCAAGAATCTCATTTCTCGTCCAATGGTGTTGTTGTGTCCAAAAATTAAAAATGTTCAGAGTAGTCTGAAACGTAAAACTATGTCAAAATCTCAAATTCCCGCCCAGGGAAGTGCGGGGTTGGGTAGTCTCTGGAAAAGAAACAAAATCAGAATTGTCTGAAACCTTACGCTATGCAAAAATCTCAGTGCTAGTGGGAGAGGAATGGGGATCCGATAATGAATGATGATCAAAATTGTCTAAAGCGTAAAACTATGCCAAATCCTCAATTTCCCGCCTAGGGTGAAGGGTAGGTCTCCCAAAATGAAAGACGATCAGAATTGTCTGAAATGTAAAACTATGCATAACTCTCAATTTCCCGCTTAGGGGAGGGGGGGGGGGGGTTAGTGTCATTCAGAAGTTTCATAAAAATTCTAGACAGATATCCCAAAGTTTGTTTCCCTATCTACTAAATTTATATCGGAAGAGAATTCTGCACATGCACAATAGTTGTTATGTACGTTTTAGTGCCAGACTTTTGGAGATTACTGCGACCTGTATCTAAAATCAGACGTGTAGCTCTTGGCCAATATATCTGAAAGTTTTCGGAATGTGTCACTAACCAACTATAAACTAAATCCAACATATTGTTCTCCTGAGCCTGGTTTGTCATGGTTGAAAACCAGATAAGCACCACATGATTGAAAAATGTCTTCAAGGTAGTCTTCCTATAATAAGCAACAAGCATGTCAAAGCCAACTACCGGATACTTGGAAATCATGATTCTGGAAGAACGGGCCAGACACATCATGTGCCTGGATACCACAAATTTTCACAGAATGTCATGGGTATACCATCACGCCATAGTCAATTTTTCTGGTTGGCCAGCTTTGACATTCCCAAGATTTCCGAAGATTCCACGACAGGAACATTTTTAAGTGGATTTGGAATATCATGAAGCGCCACATGGACTTAGGATTTGAAGCGGGGTCCCTCTACACTCAGTCTTGAAGAAGGATCTGAATATCAAAGGAAAACCTATTCCTAACTTGTATAACAAAGACAAATATGTAGTCCATTACGAAAACTTGCAACTGCTTTTGGCGTTGGGAATGCGACTCACCAAGATTCATCGCGGTATTGAGTTTTGTCAAAGAAAATTGTTGCTCTAAACACAGAGAAACAGAAGTTTGCTAAGAATCCATTCGTAAAGGACTTTTACAAGATGATGAACAATTCTGCATTTGGTAAGACCATGGTGAATTTCTGAGATGCACAGAGGTAGAATGAGTACATCAAGTCAAACGTCTGAACGAGTTGGTGATATAAGCTACTTTTCAAAAGTTTCGTATTTTCAACGAAACTTGGTACTAGTCTGTCGTAGTAAGGTGGAAAAAGTACTGAACAAGCCCACGTATGTCGGATGAACTGTGTCATACATAAGCTAGTTTTTCAGGTAGTGTTCACGACAACAAAATGAAAAAGAGTTATCCGGACGTGAAACTTTGCACAGTACAAGATGGATGAAGCGGTTTATCTCCCTTTGATGACCATAGGCACTTTCTTATCACATATATATATACAAATAACAAAACTATGATGAATGGTGGTTTGTTAGATTCTAGATTTTATATATATGATTATATATACACATTATGGTTGATAATAGAAATATGTGTCAATGACAGTTAACACTGAAGTGTTTCATAATGTATATCCTAGATGTTTGTTATTAAATAGTGAGTTTTGAAACATCTCTTTGTTAGTTTTTTTATAGTTTTTTTTCAACAATAGTTAACCACTTCGCAATAAGAACTTAACAATTTAACATTATGTAACTGCAAGAGCTGAACGTTAAAACATTAACAACAAGAACTTAACAATGTAACATTACGTACATATATACTTAACGATAAAAATACTTATTACAAGTGATAAAATTGAAACGATGTACTACAAGAATTTCACAGTGTACATACGAACTTTATTGCACCAAAAGAGCTTTTTTACTTTGCGCAGTACAGGGCATCTGAGTCTCGAACAAACCGAGGTTGATATAAGCTGCAGTACACATACAAGAAGTAAATTCTTTGTCCACTTCTTCATTTCCTTATTGGTTTAATTTAGGTAAAGAAAGCTAACCAAACAATTCATTCAAACATTTAGAGAACCGTAGTTTATGAGTCTTTCTGATAGTGCATGTAAATCCGTTTCCACACACACTTTTACGTCAGTCTTATAGATAATGTGGACTGGTGCTTGTTTATTCCCAAGTGGAATGGCGTCTGGAGTTATTATTGGCAGCAAGGTCTTGAAGTACGTCTAGATATCGATACGCCTGATTTATACATTTTTCTAACAATGTCTTCCTGAGCTAATTGTCCGATAGTTTGATAAGATTCGCTTCTTCTATTGTCTTTCTGACCAGCCCTGTATTGGCCTTTTTGTCTCATCAAGGACAAATATTTTGACAAAGAAAGCTCTAACACATGAAAAATCGATGTCTCTGTAATCTTCACCTTGTCATTACATTTAAACATTGAAATGAAGTGTTATATTATTACATTGCATTTTAATCTATTTTAATGTAATGGATTCTGATACTTAAATATTTTGAAGAGCTATATTGTTGCTTGGAAAAATAGTTACATTCCTCTGTGTGATGTAGAAAGTCGCACTCTCGTTATCTCAGTCTTGTTAAGACATGCATCGATATATTACTAATAACCAAATGGAATTGCTTATATGCTCAATTAGTGCATCATTTATAGTTATTTTATATATTACTGCATCATTTATAGTTATTTTATATACTTGACAGAGGGAAGTGATTGAAAATTGATGCAGAATATTTTCAACTTCTAGCGCACACCAAGCAAAAAATGACGACTTCTCTGAAACAAGTAAGTACAATACACGTATCATGCAGACTATCTTTTAACACAGCATTAAATGTCAACTTCAAACAATATCCTGATTCTTAATTAAGCCAGTTAAAAAAAAATGAATCTAAAATAGAAGAAGTGGAGCAGGTGATGAGAGCGGAAACTTGTCATAAAAATAAATTATTTTAGTATTCTGTCTGATATTTAATTTTGAGTTTTTATTTTAAAGCTGTGTATAGTATTTAGCTCCGAATGATGTTGCACTTTCATTTTGCCGGAGAAGGAATGGGAGGGCGTGGATAAAGTAGGCAGAGTGCATTTAATGCGGACACTGTTACATACAAAGTTGATTGAAGTAAACAAATGAATCAATAAATTTTCTTTTGTTACATTTAAGGAAAATGCTTATGCTCCATGAAACACAGTCAAACGTTAAATATCCTTGCACATTACGAAGATCTTACGTACTTATCTGTCAAATAACTACATATAAGTAGCTAGATGTTCCGCTGTTGATTCTGGTGCACCAATCCTGACCGCATGATTCTTGGAGTGTATTCTTAGATATAAGGCACCATCTTATTGTTAGTTTATCTATGTAACCCAACCTAAACAGCCAGCAAATTTCCTTTCAAGTCTATTATCTAAGAAATGGACTGTTGACTGAATCGCAATGCTATTAATCGATACTCAACGGCGGTATAAACTCAAACAAGTCGCTTCGAATAGCATCACTCATCACTTATTGAATTCGTTATCCTCGTGGCTGTTTTACGCAGTTTTCAGCTCTATTTTCAGCTTTCAGCTCTATATTCAGCCTATGCTGTTCAATCTGTCATAGTTTAGTAGTTGATTGAATGAAACTTGTGCTCAAACGTTCAATTATATTTCTTGTTTTGTTTTATCTTTGTAGGTACGTGGGGATGAAAGTGTCAATCTCTGCCCGTCGTTAGATGAAACAGACTGGATTCATGAATTTGTGCGATTAAATCTAGAGCTTTTAGCAGACAACATTCATGTGAACGACGAACTCTTAGGCCATATAAAAGCCTCATATATTCTTGACGAGGAAGAACAGATCAAAGTGAAGGCTATTCCTACCGCACAGAACTTGCTTACCGTATTACTTTCTAAAGAAGAACCAAGCGTTTGGAAAATATTTGTTGATAAACTTCTTAAAACGAAACCAATTCATAGATATGTGGTTGAACAGATACAAACTGGTGTCAAAAAAATAAAAGAAGACCCCTTTAAAGGTTAGTGAATTGAAATCACATTATAACTATAAAGTAAATATTGGCTGACTAAGTAGCCCATTTGATGCAGAAAGCTTAAGTAAATGAAACCAAAGTACACCTAGCGGCTATTATAGGTGATTTATATGCCATATTATCAGAGTCGGAGCAAGAGCCCGGCAATAGTTGGACAGAAAGACAGACAGCTGGGCAATACCCAAATCTGTAGACTTCCTCCGGGTTCAAAAGCCTAGATCGGGGGTTTATAAATTAAGTGACGCCAGATAAAGAGCTATTAGTGACACATAAGGGTCTGACTATTTACTACATATATCTTATACAAATATTGCAAGGACTCTATGCAGTCAAGACCTTCATTTTATCCTAATAATTCCAGAGCTGTCATGGCACAGCAAAGTTTAGGGTAGTTTGCAGCATAAGAGTCTAAAATATCAAACAGGAAATGGACGAAAAATTCACAAATTTTTGTAGCTGTTCAAAATTAGAATTTTGCGACAGTGCACAAAATTCAAGAAGCAAAGGACAATCCGAATTATACCGATTTCTTTTAACATTTACAGTATTGAATAGTATTCTAAATAAGAAATTCAGATAACAGTCAGCATTTAGTAGTAAATAGTATTCTAATTAAGATATTAAGGTAAGATACAGCATTTGGTAGTAAATAGTATTCTAATTAAGACATTAAATTGATACACAGCATTTTAGAAATTCGCAATATCTTTATATCTAACTACGTGACGGTTAATAAAAAACTGTGTTATTTTTTACAGTGATAAATACTGTGAAAAGAAGAAAAACCAATGAAATGTACCAAAACAGCGCAAAACTCGCCTCGCTATTCCTGCATATTGTCCAAACTGTGCTTCTAGGTCGTTTCTGCAAAACAATGGAAAATAGGTATGGGTCATTGAAACAAGCTTATGACTCAAAACAATTTCGATACCTGGTGATCGATCATGTTGACGGTGTCAACAACTGTATGAAGCTACTTAAAGAAGAACAGTATATTGAGATAAAAGAGAGTAATTTTGAAATGACTAAGTTAAAAGAATTAAATGTTTCATTGTTAATTACACTGATAGAAATCTTTAATCACTCTATGAGTTCTAAAGAGAAACAAGCATTTGTAGAACTGAAAGAAATCAGAGATACAATTTTTCTCGACATAATAGCTAAGGGAACGACACATCTCCGATTTGAAGTTCTTGTGAAAAAAATTATTCAAATTATAACATTATTCGAGTATAAAGGAGATATCAATCAAGAAATAAGTGTGCTCAAAACACAAAAATTTGAGTGGCACAAGATTGATGACTTAAAACGGCGTCTAATGGTATCTGTAGACAATGACCTGTTGAGTACAAGGGATTTAATTGAAAAGCATGGTTTGGTTCTGGCCTCTCATTACAAACTGCCGTGTATACCGACATGGACATTGAAATCAGTACATACTATTGGTGATATTGTAGAAATGCAAAAATATTTGCCTCCTGAGTTTCGAAAAGAAATTATCTTTCTGAGAACCAAAACGGAAATATGCACAAAACTAGAAGAAATTGAAAGAAACCAAGCTAGTCTGTTCAGAAACTTGAAAGAAGCAATAGAAGCCTCAGCACAAACAGCCCATGAAACAAGTACGGATATAAAAAAGATCAAAGCAATGATTCAAGATCATCAAAAAAGCCATAATCTAGCAGTGCTTCAAGAGCTTCTGCAACAGCAAGAGACGAGTTTCAAAATTTTGATAATAAATGAGCCGCTGTGTAGTGTCGATGAAGTAAAACAAATAGCATATGTATTAGGTTGCTGCCCTTGGAACATCATCATTGACCTAGACTATCGATCTAGAGTCAAGGGGCATGGTATGCATGATTTCATGGTGGATATTTTGAGAAAACAGAAGCTTTATAAAGTGATCACTTATAAAGAAACCAAAATAGATGACACAGCAGAGAAAGCAGTTGCAAAAGGGGAAAAATGCTTATGGCTCTTAGCTAATGGATGTGAACAAACTGGGTGTGAAAAAGCAGAAGAAAAGTTTGGTAAAGTATCCACTAAACTCCCTGCCTTATTTGAAGGTATATTTGAGCACATATCAAATCACACAACGATGATGACCTTCTTTCTGAGGTTAGGAGAATCGTGTCTGGAACCCATGAATAAGATACATTCCATTCTTTCTGATGTAAAACAAAGCATCGAAGAAAAAGAAATAATCAATTACAGAGACTCTATAATTATTTCTCTGGCTGTACAACCGGCAAAACCGCTTAGCAAAGAAGACGGTGAGATGCAAGTATACTGTTTTGAGGCATCTGTGTCTCAAATTATTACAGCCTTAGCTCAAATATATGCAGAAAAGACGCTTGAGAAAAGGATTTGCTTTCCCGGAGAGAATGGGAGCTGTTCCATAGGAAACGAGGAGCTGGTAGAAATGGAAACTCTTATGGTCTTGTTTCATGAAGATATCGGAAAAATTCAGCTGGATGAAAAGAATGATAATGAAATAAAAGAAATTTTAGACAGTCATAGAATCAAGTTTTTGAGGGGTGGAGAAATAACACCAGAGGATTTTTATCTCCACAAACAATACGGAAACATGTATGCGCAAAGAAGTGAAATGGAAGAAGCAAAACGCATGGTAGACAAAGAACTAGAGCGCAGGGATATCGATGATCCCACTTTGAGTCAAAAGCATCGACATTGCACAATTGAACATGACTCGTCTGGTGGAGGAAGTACTGTAGCACGATACGTGTTATACAAATTAAAAGACAGATATCCGTGTGTTTTGTTAGCACACACTTACAGCGAACGAACAATAAGTGTATTATCCGAACTGTTTCGAAAATCTGGGAAACCTCTCCTTGTAGTTATAGACAACAAAGACATTAGTGTTAGTCAGGTAGTTGCTTTCCAGAATGACTTGAACAACGGCATAGGAAATAAAAACAAATGCGTTGTAGTTCATGTTCATCACATTTACCAAGTCGGGGGTTCCAGAAAAGGAAAAGAGCAAAACTTAACCGTGTACGTTACATCTACTGTTAAAATGAAAAGTGAAAATCATACAAAATTTAGCATGCTGTATAAGCAGATCAAGAAATCAATCAAAGACATAGAAAAAGTATACCTATTTGGTCTGTTAGCTTTTACAGAAACGTATGAAAGACGGGCTGAACTTGTAAAGCAATGCTTATCTAACGCAACAAAACAGCAAATTCAGGTTCTGCGAATTGTATGCGGTGTTAGAAGATTTTGCCATTTTGAGATAAATATAAGACTGTTTTGGTATATAATACGACAATCACCGAAACCGAAAGATCCAAAATCTGATTTTGTTGAGGTTCTTGGCCAGGCCAGCAATATACTTATATTTAGCAATGACGGACTTGTTGTTAGACCAGCTCACCAATGTGTAATAGAACCATTTTTCGAAGAACTAGAAAAACTTAGTACAAAAGCAGACATTCTAAAAGAATTTGTCAAAGATTTGGAATTTTTAATGAAAAATGAATTCACAAACAACCGAGCTTTAGGTGAGTTGTGTCGAACATTATTTATTTACCGACAAAACCCGATTGAAGAATACTATTCTCCATTATTGATAAGTCTGGAACATCATTGTGGTCCCAACTATGTTTCTGAACAGTTACAGCTTTTCTTAACACTCCTTTCTGGCTCTGATTTGGAACACTTCAGAGCTGTATACGCAAAATACCTCTTATACAAAATGGGACAAACTGAGGAAAGCATACAAGAGATGAAAACAGCTGTCGGCATCGTGTCTGGTAGTATTCATGACTCAAATCCTACACGAGATGAGTATCTTTTAACAATGTACGGTTATCTATACAGAACAGTGACAAACAAGCGATTTCAAGAAAATATAGTGCATATGACGGTGAATGAGGCCATAAACCATGCCTACGTTCATGCACAAGAATCAGTTTATGCATTTGAATTAGCACAACAAATACAGACAACTAGAGGGCGAGATGGAAAAGTGAGAGACAAGTTTAGTCCAACCTCCTATCTTGGCGAAGCCGTTGTTCGGTCACTATTACTTGGTCTGATATTCAAGCACTTATGCAATGAACGTACGGCTTCCTTTCAGCTGTACATGGAGACTACAGAAAACGTGTTTATAAAGGAGTGTGAAAAAGGGCTCTTGAGGCATTGGATAAAATAGAATTACTTGCTGCTGTTGGAAAATTATATGACGACAATCAACAGGAAACAAACAAACGTATAATGGATTGCAAAATAAAATTGTTCAAATGCAGAGGCGATTTCATGGATATAGCGTCCGCTTTGAGAGGCTTATCAGATGATGCATGTTGTGATTTAGGTTACATTGTTGCTCTAGCCGAAGGCAAAGGAGACGAACCAGCAAATTTAGAAGATATCCACCCAAGAACATTAAAGCTTCTGCATGATAAGATAGAAAAGAAGCGAGTAAAAAATCCATCCCTGTTATTGACATGTAATTTCAGAGACATGCTTATTATAATGATCTTACTGGCACAATCCCGCGAGCAAGGCAATTACAACATACCTGTGGCTTTAGAATGGACAAAACTTTGGAAAACGCAGTACAAAGACGATGTATACGCAGATTACATGCAAGGGCTGCTATTTCTAGCAGCTGCCATTGAAAACAACAATTCAGAGCTAATTGTGGACTCCAAGATGTGCTTTGAAAAATGTAGCCAATTTGGAAAAACTAGAAAAGCATTAAGAATCTTCAAGTTTCTTATTGGAACAAAGAATGGGCTAGAAAAATTAGTTTCGTATTCTGAAGACATCGGGCAAGGAAAACTCCACTCGTTTACTGGACGGATCGTATCACAGTCGTTAGTAACTGTGGAACCTTTTGAAAGAATTTTGAAAGCAAAATTAGAATCTTTTGAATGAATGAGCATTTTAACCGAAGAGCAGCCAAGAGTGAGCTTCAATATGGTTGTTGACATAGATGGAATATATGCAAAAAATGTAAAAAAACATAAAATAGCCTGGTAAACTATAAGAATAAAATGAACTAGCTTTAGTGGTTGAATGACACTAATGTATACGTAAAAAGAACCTCTCGAAAAATCGGTAAAAACAGGAATCCACGTGTGGGAAAATGATGCCTTGAACTCAACAGGTCTACTTAAAACAATGGTATGCTGACAGCTAACCCTAACTTTTACGTATGTGCAAAACGTGTCATATTTTAGTATACTGAGCTGATAGTTTTGTTATTTTGTCTTTAGTTTTCTACATTTATTTGTAAATTATTTTCTTAGTAAGCCCAACAACAAACTGCATCGATTTACACACATTTCTATAGGTATGATTACCCATACAATATGAAATGTCGATTTCACCAAATGGAGACTGATATATGTCGACTTTTTCTTTAACGATGAATAATTTTTTGTCATATTACATTCCATAAAACGTATACCTTCGTTTCACCCTATGCTTCCGTCTTGTTTTCTTGGAAGTCAACTATTATTCACGACTTCACTCATAAGGGAAGTGCAATGTTTCGTGTGTATGTTATTATAATAATTTATTTAATGTTTGTACTATTTAAATATCTATTGCAGTTGCAACAGAGAATTAAAAAATGTTTTCTCGTTTCGACATGTATTGCATTGTGGAATTATTGCACACCAGACGAAATATGTGTTTAAAGTGTCTGACTGGGTTATGCACATTTATTTTCTTATAAATTTATTTCCTAAAATATATGTGTAGTAGCGAGAACTAGAGAGCTGGAAAATCCTTTAGCTACTTGTTAATTATCTTATTTCTACTTTTGAAAAAATAATATATAAGCAAACAATAAGTATTTATCTCTTGCAATTTGTAATCCAAAGCAAATTCCTCACGCAATTGCAATTTTATTGTCTGTGAATATGCACTACAAATATGTAAAACAAATCACTGCAGAGGCAGATATTCTGCAAATCAGATTCCCACTGGAACGCTGTATGTTGTGCATTCAGATCTGGATAGCAACACATTAGATACTTAATATCATTATCAGAGTCAGCATAATCTTTCTTTTGTAATTTTTGGATTTATTGGATTGTCATGTAGCTTATACTAAATAATAAAAGACATTAGTGGGGCTATAATAACCTGTAACAACACTGTTCTATGATTAATAAACAATGTTTAGTAATTATTAAATCCTAAAACTCTTCTTTATACTACTGCTCAAATAATGTATCTTAACTATAGTTTCCGAAATAGTGGTGCAGGTGCTAATGTCGTAAGGGCCGAAAAACTGTTGTAAGGGCGATCCTCGACACCCCCCAGGGGCGATTTTGCGGTTTTCGCATATTTATCTGTTTCAGACAATTCTGAACAATTTTGGTTTTTGAACTGACCCCGTTGGGTAATTTTGAGATTTTTGCATATTTTCACGCTTCAGACAATTGTGAACATTTTTGGTTTTCAGAGCCCCCCCCCCCCCCCGGGGGGCCATTTTGAGATTTTTGAATATTTATCCGTTTCAGACAAATCTGAACATTTTTGGTTTCCAGACCCCCCGAGGGCCATTTTGAGATTTTTGTATATTTATCCGTTTCAGACAATTCTAAACATTTTTAGTTTTCAGATTCCACCCCCCTCAGGAGAGCAAAATTTTACAAAATTTAACCAAGTTAACGACACATATTATAGGAAAGTATGGTAGGTTGGTTGACAACCCTCCTCCCCGAAAGAACGTAAAAATCCTGGAAAATTCGTATAAAAGTGCTGTTTCGTTCTGGAAACGGAAATTAAGTCACCAAGACATCATGGAAACGTCGCTGAATACACCTCCAGGTATCAACATAGACATTGATGACATCTTACGCTTCTCTGGTAACGAAACGACTGTTTTTGATGATATATTGCTCACTGTGGAAGAGAATGATGCCTTTCTAATTGCAATGACAGGCGCCGAAAAAGCTTTGGAGGCATTAGGGGCTCCGTCAGACGTCCCTACAGTGCAGCAAAGAATGTCTGAAGAAGCGTTAGGTGCTCCGTCAGACGTGTCTACAGTGCAGCAAGGAATGCCAGACCCTGAGGGACCTTACTACCCGTTCTGGGTTGCAAATGCACTTGTAAAGGGCAGCACCACGCCACTCAGCACAAAGTTAAAAGCGCATCTAAAGCATCTTGAGGAAGAAGAAGTGGTTATGTCAAGCGATGACGACAACGACGAAAACGACGATGACGACGACAATAACGACAACGACGACGATGAAGACGACGACGGCGAAGGAGACGAGCATCTCAAATCTAAATTTGAATCTAGCAAGACCATACCTGCTAGTGGGAAAAATGTCACGCTGTTGAAACGAAACTTTCAAGCAGTGCTTCCTCTGATCGATAACAACATTTTATGGTGTTTATTTCAAGAAGGCTTTTTCGACCAAAACACGTACATGTACCTAACTGAAGAACTGAGTGTCGTCGTCCAGCTCATCCGCATGCTCGAAGGAAAAACACAGCATCTTCCCTCGTCACAGCCAAAGCCATGACCCGACGTTTCGTTCAACTTTTTAGAAGCCTTCATGACGAACATTTTAAGACTTTGTGTCTACCAGCGCCCAATCGTGTTGATAAGGATCGCTATTTCAAATTGCAAAGGTGGCTACATGGCTTCAAATGCCTTGAAGAACGCATTAAGGTGTATGATATAATAACCTTTCTCTGTGAAAAAGGACATTTTATCATGCCAATGCTCATTGAATGGATAATAGGTAGTGGCAAGCGAGGAGACTTTTTAGCAATCGTCATGAGTCAGCCTCTAACAGACGCTCTGCCAACAGCCTTTCATGATGCCTTCAATGAGCTGACTCCACGATTTTACAAACATCTCATGAAAACATACATGTGATGTCTGCATAAAAGAAGTGGGTGGAGAGGACCAAGCCATCATTCAATGCGCAGCCATGGAGAAGACAAGCAGCTTTAAAATAAGTGTGAATTTGGGCCATTTCTTCGAATCAAACGTAGAGAGAAATAGCTTGCTTTAGCATCATCCTTGTGGAAGATTGTGTGTCAGAACTTGAGATATTTACGCAACATTGGCTTAACGCAAATGAAGTGGCTTGAAGTCATTTCATACCTAGACATGCGTTATGTGAGTTTTATTCACACACCACAGGTTGAATTCACAGTATACAAGTATGACATCAACAAGAATGATGGTGAATGGAAGGCAGTGCTTCAGGAGATGGATAACATAAACTCAGTCTTATTCGCCAAACCTGAGCCATGTACGGAATGTCATGGCAAGAAAACTGTTATCAAACTGCAAAAGGACGAACGGATGAAGGTATCAAAGCTATCCAAGAAAAGACTGGCTGAAGTTCAATTGGAGAATATGGGCGTGCAGTAGGGTAGAAATGACAGTTTCACGCCACTTGATGACGTCATACTGTCTGGAAGTGACGTCATCATGTCTGGACCGGAAGTGTTGTCTGGACCGGAAGTGTTGTCTGGAGCGGAAGTGTTGTCTGGAGCGGAAGTGTTGTCTGGACCGGAAGTGTTGTCTGGACCGGAAGTGTTGTCTGGACCGGAAGTGCTGTCTGGACCGGAAGTGACGTCATGTCTGGAAGTGACGTCATCATGTCTGGACCGGAAGTGACGTCATAGTGTCTGTTTGTTTCTATCTGCTTCAGTTTTTTGGATGGAGCGCGCGCACGTGTTGGGATGACGTTATGATGAAGGGTAAACGTCACAGCAGAGTGTGCGTAAACGAAACGTCATTTTGTTTTCGTAATTTGAAATAACGGACTTCCGTTGAAGTGTGGAACTTATATTTGTAACATGCCGCCATTTTAACTGTGTAAAAAGTGAAAAAGTGGGATAACTTTCGTTATAGTTGACCAATTTGAATGAAAATTTCACTGTTTGATTCAGTTTTATATCTAGTTTTGTTATAAAGTGGTCACAGGCTATTTACACCGGTGGCTGTATGCATTTTTGTAACATGCCGCCATTTTAACCTTGTAAAAAGTGGAAAATTGGCATAACTTCCGTTATACTTGGTTGATCTACATGAAAATTTCACTATTTGATTCAGTTTTATATCTAGTTTTGTTATAAAGTGGTTATAGGCTATTTGCGCAGCTGGCTGTATCATTTTTGTAACATGCCGCCATTTTAACTTTGTAAAAAGTGAAAAATTGAGATAACTTTCGTTATACTTGGCCGATTTACATGAAAATTTCACTGTTTGATTCAGTTTTATGTAAAGTTTTAACATTAAGTGGTTATAGGCTATTTACACCGATGGCTGTATGCATAATGTGACATGCCGCCATTTTAACTTTGTAAAAAGTGAAAAAATGAGATAACTTTCGCTATAGTTGGTCGATTTGCATGAAACTTTCACTGTTTGGTTCAGTTTTATATCTAGTTTTTGTTATAATGTAGTCATGGGCTATTTGCGCAGCTGGCTGTAGGCATAATTTGACATTCGCCATTTTAACTTTTTAAAAAGTGGAAAAGTGTAATAACTTTCGTTATGGTTAACCGATTTGAATGAAAATTTCACCATTGAATTCAGTTTGATGTCTTAGTTTTACAGTAGTTTGTGCATAGGTGGGTTATTGGAATGGCGCGCGCCCCCCACCATTCAAACATGTGTTTGAATTATTTTTTTTACGTCAAACTATTGTTCAACAAGTTGTTTAGCAATTGTACAACAATTGTTCAACAAGCTGTTGTTCAACATGTTCAACATGTTCAACATGTTCAACATGTTCAACAACATGTTCAACAAGTTGAACATGTTCAACATGTTCAACATGTTCAACAACATGTTAAACAAGTTGAACATGTTCAACATGTTCAACATGTTGTTGAACAAGTTGGTCGATTTGCTGAGTCAGCAATTTTAGCAATTTTAACAAGTTTGGCATTTTTGAGCAAGTTACACACCATATTTTGATTACATCGAAGTAACATAAAAGGAAGAGTGAGACATGTATTTCATACCTATCAAACAGAAACAAATTCTGCTGAGTCAGTTTTTTTTTGGTAAAGCGCGCGCCTGTTCGAATGACGTTATTATGACGTTATAATGATGTCATGATAACGTCATAAAGACGTCATGACGTTAGACTCCTCTAAGCGGCATAACCCTAACCCTAGGCGTAGACAACATGTTCAACAACATGTTGAACTTGTTGAACATGTTCTTCAACATGTTGTTCAACAAGTTGAACATGTTCAACATGTTGTTCAACAAGTTGTATATAAGGCTATGTTTAAAGGCTTTTTCTTCATTTGAAAAGTGCATGTTGAACCGAAAGGATGTATAAATGCAACATTTGTTTGAAATCTTACAATTGGCCACAAAGTCTTAAAAGGCACTTAAAGAATGCTCACACTTCAGAAGAAGAAGAATTGGAGATAGATATGGAAAACCCTGTAAAACCACCTATCACTGAAACTTTAGATGAGTCTTCTATGGAAAGTCAAAGCGTCAACATGACTGAAAAGAATGCACATGCTTGTACAGAATGTGGTGCGTTGTACAACAGTCAAGAAGCTTTGTTTAAACATATGGAACATTGTGTTGAGGGTGATGATGACGACAGCTCTGAAAGTGAGTCAGAAACAGACTCTAAAAGTGAGTCAGAAGCAGACTCTGTTTGGTATGATATGGTTCAAGAAGTCTACGATGAATATGATACCAAATTTCAAGAAAAGGTTTCAGAATATGAAGAACAAGGGCTTGAAGATGCGCGTGAAATAGCAAGTGATGACTTTCGACCCATTTATAAGCGTCGACTTAAACAACTGTTTATGAGACTATTCAAATATGCCCAACGTCTACAACAAAACGAACATTATGAAACCATTTTAGAAGACTTCAATTACTTTGTTGATGAAAAACATTACGAGTATTCAAAGGCACTAAAGGCGGCTATAAGAAGAAACGATGCATTCTTTGAAGAGCTTCTAGATGAGGAGGAGGAAGATGAAAGCAGTGACGAAGAAAGTGATATGGATGCCAGTGAACAGAGTGAAGCAGATGAAGAAAAATAGACTTATTTGACTAAACATTATAATAAAGACTTTGTAAATCAATAAATGTTATAATATTGTTATAGATTTAAGCTGTATGTATTTAAGTGTATTTAAGTGTA
The DNA here is from genome assembly GCA_949752745.1 of Protula sp. h YS-2021. Taxonomy (NCBI): domain Eukaryota; kingdom Metazoa; phylum Annelida; class Polychaeta; order Sabellida; family Serpulidae; genus Protula; species Protula sp. h YS-2021. The sequence goes on from OX457026.1 coordinate 106,131,938, forward strand.
TTTAAGAGCATTTAAGTGTATTTAAGTGTAGTTAAGTGTATTTAAGTGTATTTAAGTGTATTTAAATGTATTAATAAACCTATTCAACATATGTCTTGTTTTTTCTTTGCTTGAACTACAACTTGTTGAACAACTTGTTAAACATGTTCAACATGTTCAACATGTTCAACAACATGTTTAACAAGTTGAACATGTTCAACATGTTCAACATGTTCAACATGTTCAACAACATGTTCAACAAGTTGAACATGTTCAACATGTTCAACATGTTCAACAACATGTTAAACAAGTTGAACATGTTCAACATGTTGTTGAACATGTTGAACATGTTCAACATGTTCAACATGTTCAACTTGTTAAACATGTTGTTGAACATGTTGAACATGTTGAACATGTTTAACAAGTTGTTCAACAAGTTGTAGTTCAAGCAAAGAAAAAACAAGACATATGTTGAATAGGTTTATTAATACATTTAAATACACTTAAATACACTTAAATACACTTAACTACACTTAAATACACTTAAATACACTTAAATACACTTAAATACATACAGCTTAAATCTATAACAATATTATAACATTTATTGATTTACAAAGTCTTTATTATAATGTTTAGTCAAATAAGTCTATTTTTCTTCATCTGCTTCACTCTGTTCACTGGCATCCATATCACTTTCTTCGTCACTGCTTTCATCTTCCTCCTCCTCATCTAGAAGCTCTTCAAAGAATGCATCGTTTCTTCTTATAGCCGCCTTTAGTGCCTTTGAATACTCGTAATGTTTTTCATCAACAAAGTAATTGAAGTCTTCTAAAATGGTTTCATAATGTTCGTTTTGTTGTAGACGTTGGGCATATTTGAATAGTCTCATAAACAGTTGTTTAAGTCGACGCTTATAAATGGGTCGAAAGTCATCACTTGCTATTTCACGCGCATCTTCAAGCCCTTGTTCTTCATATTCTGAAACCTTTTCTTGAAATTTGGTATCATATTCATCGTAGACTTCTTGAACCATATCATACCAAACAGAGTCTGCTTCTGACTCACTTTCAGAGTCTGTTTCTGACTCACTTTCAGAGCTGTCGTCATCATCACCCTCAACACAATGTTCCATATGTTTAAACAAAGCTTCTTGACTGTTGTACAACGCACCACATTCTGTACAAGCATGTGCATTCTTTTCAGTCATGTTGACGCTTTGACTTTCCATAGAAGACTCATCTAAAGTTTCAGTGATAGGTGGTTTTACAGGGTTTTCCATATCTATCTCCAATTCTTCTTCTTCTGAAGTGTGAGCATTCTTTAAGTGCCTTTTAAGACTTTGTGGCCAATTGTAAGATTTCAAACAAATGTTGCATTTATACATCCTTTCGGTTCAACATGCACTTTTCAAATGAAGAAAAAGCCTTTAAACATAGCCTTATATACAACTTGTTGAACAACATGTTGAACATGTTCAACTTGTTGAACAACATGTTGAAGAACATGTTCAACAAGTTCAACATGTTGTTGAACATGTTGTCTACGCCTAGGGTTAGGGTTATGCCGCTTAGAGGAGTCTAACGTCATGACGTCTTTATGACGTTATTATGACATCATTATGACGTCATCACGTCATCATTATAACGTCATAATAACGTCATTCGAACAGGCGCGCGCTTTACCAAAAAAAAAAAACTGACTCAGCAGAATTTGTTTCTGTTTGATAGGTATGAAATACATGTCTCACTCTTCCTTTTATGTTACTTCGATGTAATCAAAATATGGTGTGTAACTTGCTCAAAAATGCCAAACTTGTTAAAATTGCTAAAATTGCTGACTCAGCAAATCGACCAACTTGTTCAACAACATGTTGAACATGTTGAACATGTTGTTGAACATGTTGAACATGTTCAACATGTTCAACATGTTCAACAACATGTTGAACATGTTCAACTTGTTTAACATGTTGTTGAACATGTTGAACATGTTGAACATGTTTGAATGGTGGGGGGCGCGCGCCATTCCAATAACCCACCTATGCACAAACTACTGTAAAACTAAGACATCAAACTGAATTCAATGGTGAAATTTTCATTCAAATCGGTTAACCATAACGAAAGTTATTACACTTTTCCACTTTTTAAAAAGTTAAAATGGCGAATGTCAAATTATGCCTACAGCCAGCTGCGCAAATAGCCCATGACTACATTATAACAAAAACTAGATATAAAACTGAACCAAACAGTGAAAGTTTCATGCAAATCGACCAACTATAGCGAAAGTTATCTCATTTTTTCACTTTTTACAAAGTTAAAATGGCGGCATGTCACATTATGCATACAGCCATCGGTGTAAATAGCCTATAACCACTTAATGTTAAAACTTTGCATAAAACTGAATCAAACAGTGAAATTTTCATGTAAATCGGCCAAGTATAACGAAAGTTATCTCAATTTTTCACTTTTTACAAAGTTAAAATGGCGGCATGTTACAAAAATGATACAGCCAGCTGCGCAAATAGCCTATAACCACTTTATAACAAAACTAGATATAAAACTGAATCAAATAGTGAAATTTTCATGTAGATCAACCAAGTATAACGGAAGTTATGCCAATTTTCCACTTTTTACAAGGTTAAAATGGCGGCATGTTACAAAAATGCATACAGCCACCGGTGTAAATAGCCTGTGACCACTTTATAACAAAACTAGATATAAAACTGAATCAAACAGTGAAATTTTCATTCAAATCGGTCAACTATAACGAAAGTTATCCCACTTTTTCACTTTTTACACAGTTAAAATGGCGGCATGTTACAAATATAAGTTCCACACTTCAACGGAAGTCCGTTATTTCAAATTACGAAAACAAAATGACGTTTCGTTTACGCACACTCTGCTGTGACGTTTACCCTTCATCATAACGTCATCCCAACACGTGCGCGCGCTCCATCCAAAAAACTGAAGCAGATAGAAACAAACAGACACTATGACGTCACTTCCGGTCCAGACATGATGACGTCACTTCCAGACATGACGTCACTTCCGGTCCAGACAGCACTTCCGGTCCAGACAACACTTCCGGTCCAGACAACACTTCCGGTCCAGACAACACTTCCGGTCCAGACAACACTTCCGCTCCAGACAACACTTCCGGTCCAGACAACACTTCCGGTCCAGACATGATGACGTCACTTCCAGACAGTATGACGTCATCAAGTGGCGTGAAACTGTCATTTCTACCTTACTGCGTGCAAAATCAACTTGGACTTACCTTTGAATATTGTGGCGCCTACGGATATGATGAGCATTATAATTGTCATTGTCACAAGTTCAAGTGCAAGTTGTGTGAGCCAGACAACTTCTGCAACAAGTGCAGCTCACTAACAGTATGTAGAGAGTAAGACAATATTGGGAAATCATTTGCTCACCAGCCGTCATAGTGTACAGACGTATTTCGTCAACTACCATATGAACAGGTGAAGCAAGGATGGATGTAGAAACGTGTTTCAAGGAGAAGTATGTGGACTATATGACAAGTGAACTGGCACGTTTTGGATCTGTTCAACAACAACTGCAGCACTTGAACATCTATTGGGAACTTGCTCATTCCACGTTGAACTTGCAAAACTTACGTGAGTATTTCATTAAAGAATGTGTGCTTTCAGGCATTGACAAAGCTGAGGAGTTTGATGTGGAAGCAGCAGCAGATTTGATGCAAGACTGTCTGATGAAGTGAGAGAGTGGTTAGTCTATATCGCAGTATAATGGCAGACATTACATTGAGACAATATATTGTGCAAAAAGCATATTGTGAAGAAATGTTATTAGCTGTAAAAAGTTGTTTAGTATGTCCTGCTTGTCAAAATGGAGAGTGTCAAGAACACACTTGTCATCCCACATGTATCTATACATATTGGAATGAAGCTAAATACTATATTCATTTAGATAAAGTGTTAGACAATGCAAATCAATGTTGTGAGAAATATGGTGTAGATGCTATAACATTTCACGAAGTAAGTAGTTTGTTAGTGCACCTTGAAGATCAATGGACTCCAATTATTCACATCATTGTGTCAATACTTGATTTATAAGATATGTTGATTGAGTTATAAAGCGTAAGATGCGTTGGTTGAGTTATAAAACATGTTGATTGAGTTATATGGAAAAAATGTAAGATATGTTGACAAGTAATAATCATTTAGTGTTAACATGTCGATGTACTTTTACTTTAAACCTGGTCAAACCGGGCCATTTGATGGTCCTTACAAACTTTATCACATATGAAGAACATGACTAACCAGTCACTCATTCCAATGTGGAGAAATGATTGCAAGATCAAGATACATTCAGTTTACTACAACCTGTAAAATACAGGTGTAAAAGGCAACGTGTCATTACACATGGTATTGATGACATGTGGGATATTGGACATGTGGCGTTTTAACCATTCGCAAAGTGAAAGTTAGTCAAGGTATTCAGTTAGGACATGCAGATGCAATGATGAAAACTCCTGCTGAGCTTCCTGTTACTAGAAAAGAATGTACAATTTCAGCTATTCCAGCTGGATTTCAATCTTGTGTGAAAGATAGCATCTTTTTGGGTCAATTACCAAAACATATCGTCATTGGGCCGGTTCATAATGAAGCTGAAACAGCATTGAGAACTCCATACAATTTTGAACATTTTAATCTAAACTACATGCAACTGTACACGGATGGTGAACCAGTCCTATCCAAACCTCTCAAGCTTGACATTGCGTGGGACAAATATCTTGACGCTTTTGAAACTTTTACAAATCTTTTGACAAATTGAATGGTGAGAAAACTTCTATCATAAAACGGGAAGATTGGCCTAGAGGCTATGTTTTATTTTCTTTCGACTTTACACCTGATTATGATGGTGATGACCATTTACCCCTTATTAATTATGGAAACTTGCGGCTAGAAATGAATTTTGCCGGTGCTTACAAAATACTATATTATAGTCTATGCTGAATTTGATAACATCATTGAAAATAGTGCAAATGGTAGCATTCAATTCGACTACCAGTCATGAACACGAATCAGATAGAGGCCATACTGTCCCATGATGTCAAGGCAAAATACTTCTTTCAAGGCGTGTTTTCCATGGACCAGTAACCATCTTTACAACGCGGTGCCTATGTCATTAATACAAACGATCATGATGAGCCAGGAGAGCATTGGGTGACAGTATATTTTGACAAAGACCCTGCAGAATATTTTGACTCTTATAGACTTTCATCTACAGACAGTCGTTTGAATAAGTTTTTAAAGTTTAATTTCATTTATAATTCAGTTCCATTACAAACACCGATATCATCTACATGTGGATTTTATTGTGTATATTTCATTATTCAAAGAGCTCGAGGACATAGTCTTTTTGAAATCATTGATGTATTAAGAAGAAGTGATGGTGATTTTGATGTAAAAAATTTTGTATATAGACAATGATGTTGTATTAGTTGTATTAGTTAAGTTGTTGGTAATTGTCAATTTGATTTATGTTAAATATTGTAAAAAAAAAACATGACAGTTTTATACAACTTTATTTTTTGTTGTGTTATACATTATTTACATTTCAACAATTATTTTTTACATTTTAACAATTATGTTAAATTAAACTTTTTTCACAAATGTATTGTTATTGTTTTTCACAAATACATTGATAAATGAATGCCTTTCATACCAATCTATATTAATATATGTATCATAGACCTTATACCTGCGTTTGTAAATACTATAAAAACTCGCATAACACTATTCATTACTAAACTTTATTATTTTAACACCTTCATGCTCAGAGAGTTTCAGTTCATATCCATGTTTATTCAAGTCAATGTCTATCACCATAACCCTCATGGGATGTGTCAGTTCAATGGACTTGGTACCCTGCATAAGTTGCACTTTCATGTCCTCTTTCAATCCAAGCGTCAGGCTCTTGTAACAGAGCGTACCATTCCACTGTGTTGAATGTGATTTAGTCGTAGCGTTCTGCAAGCTCGTCATATTGGCGAAATCGTACAAACACGTCTAGACAGTTCTCAGTCACACGCACTTCTAACTCCTATGAGAGTATAAGCAGAAAGCCGGGTATCCTTAACTTCTCTAGATGGTCTTTCAACACGGATTGTGCGTCAGGCGATAGTATGATATACTTTCCAAAATGTCTTAGTATAATGTCATCACATAAGTTTCTCAGATATGAGAATCCCTCTGTAATGGGCTCATAATCTGATAAAAAGTCTTCCATCTCGTTCAACAGTCAGATCAACTTTGAGCTGTCTTCTTGTCGTCAAAGCCTTTTATTCCCTTCTTTCACCTGCTTCTTTAACATTTTCCATTCAGGTATTGTCAGCAAAATACCTTTTTTCGTAGGACGATTTCTTCCAGGCCCCTCATCTCTGAGGTACTTGCGAATGTTCACCACTCCTTCATTGCTTTGTTTCATAATTTTATTATACTTTCCGTTTCCTAGAGAAAGCATTCCATCCCACGACTGTGGTGGTTAGGCTGTCGTCTCCACTTTCAATTTCTTGATGGTGGTGTTGATGGCAGGATATTTAACTTTTAAGTCTTTGACTTTATCAGCATGAGTATCCATATCAGTTGTAGATCTCTTACGATTTGTAAGTTCCATGTTAATGCTTCAGTGTTCACACCATAAATAACTCTTACGTTTGAATGTAGGAAGTGATCTGACGGATAGTCACTTGTGTCGAACAGGGCAGCATCTTGCTGCATATCCTTGTAGATATCCTCCGTTTCTATTTCATAACATAGACTGTCGGTATCGCTGAACAGCAACTTGGCATTGGGATACGTAGCCATGATGTAGTTGTAATTAAAGTGAAACATAAGCACTTTGCTGAGATCAAGAATGGTGAAGCCAACTTGAATGGGTTTATTCAGAAGCAAATCCACTTTGCAAAAAAATGTACAGCGGTCAACTCTTCGTTGAAAATTTTAAATTTATGGAAAGAAGGTTTGGCTACGGGTTTCTTGAAACGCTTTTCCTTGTGAAAAAGTTCAACATTGGTTCGCTTTCTCACATTTTCCATGGTTTAGCCAAACACAAAGTTGTTCATCAGTTTGAAGAATTTTTTCACAAATGGGTTCTTGGCCAATTTTCTCTTCTCTGTGTTTAAGGTAATGCATTTTTCCAACCATATACTCTGTGCAAACATGATGGTGCAATGCACTTTGGTGACTTTCAACCCAGTGAGACGTACTGCTGCAAATTCCTGTAATGAAACACATATTTCTTCTTGTCACACAAGTTAGGAATGAGCTTTTCACTAGGTTTGTCTTTCATGTTCAGATCTCTCCGTAGCTTCTGACTGTACTCTGGCAATTCTCCAACTTTTATACTTTTCCGTTCTGGAGCCGCTGGGTAGTAATTATGACAATCATGGATTGAATGTGGGTATTCTAAATCCACTTCTAAAATGAACCCAATATCGTCATCTTCAGCTACATCCACATAAATCCACTTTGAGGCATGCTTTGTGACATGGCCCAGCCATACAAGTTGTTTGCGTCCAGGTACATTAGGGAGTTGTTCGGTATCTCAGAACTGTAATCTGCTACGTACGGGTTATTTGCTTTCGCATACTTGTGCGTGATCACAGATATTCCTCCAAGTATGCCTTGCTCAACCATTTGATACATGTCAATGTCATTGATAAATTCCAACCTCACCTTTGTCGCTTTTAACATAGCATCCCACGCTGGCGCTGCATAGTAGTGGACAGGATCCACTTCATACGTGTTGAGGCATACTTGACGAAAATTTTCAAACACGTCAATGAGCAGTAGCACATCTGATTCCAGGTACAGGTCGTGGTATTCACCGAATGTGGTACAATTGAATGTACCCCACCCCTTCTGCGCATAAGCATAATTCTCATCGCTAATGTCCTGTTCGTTAAGCTGACTGTAAAATTTGCCCTTTGACCGTGGCTGTGTTTCAGTAAACTTGGATGGTTCATCCACGTAATCGTAGGGCTACACTCCCTTTATCAGCAGCAAATGTGAGAAGTCATGTTGTAGAAATTGTCTTTCTATTCTGCGGCAAGGTTGGATACTAACTTCTGTAGAGAGGTACTCATGAACTGAAAGCTGTCCGTAAATTTCAGATTGCTCATGGTAAATGCAATATATTTCTCAATGGTGTTGGGAATGACTGTAAACGTATCATGTTTGAGTTTCCCAATTTCTTCCATGATCAGATGACACATTTTTCATCTTAGCTGGTATGCATGCATGTGCCTCAAACGCATCCAGAGATAGAAATTCCCTATTGCATTCAAGGCAGAGGACTGGACTGTGTATCCAAATGTCATCTTGTTCCATCTTTTGTCTCTTTACGCCTTGTTCATGCTCTTCACGAGCACGTTTCACTGCAGTTTTCATCTCAGCTGTATGTGTCTCAAACAATTCCAAAGATGGAATTCTACGTTGTATTCAAGGCAGAGGACTGGTGTATCCCTGACTGAACTAGCTGCCATTGTTGTTGTTGTCATATCAATTGCTTGAACTGAAATGCTGAAATGTGTTCTCAGACGTCCCCTTTTATACACACACAAACATACATAGACAAAATCAGCGTCATTGCAATCGTTCAGGAAGGCCGAAAATTTTAGTAAGTTGGCTCTTCACCAACAGGTCGAGTTCCCGCAACTGAACTGGTATCTGTTGAACTTCTGCATGGTGAACGGTCTCCCTGCGCACTTGAAGGGGTAGAAATTGTAATATGTCGTGTCGCGCCATACCACCAGCAGTCTGTACACACCGGTCCCGGCCCAGGCAACGTCGCTGCAAACTTGTACAATAGGAGACCGCTACAGGTCTTACAGAAGAACCGATGCGGTGCGTGGTGGTGTACGGGGCAGTTGTGAGGCTGCCCTGTATATTCTAACCACACCCAGCACTTGCAACACTCCGTTGTTAGTGTTACTGGACGGCCGTTCCTTATCACTGTGATTGTCTTGTTAGTTGAAGTCAGTTTGCTGGTTGTTTTGGATTATTGTAACCAGCGTTTAACCGCCTATTTATACACTATTTTTCATGTTCTTTCTGGGGGTGGATGGGGTGGGCCTGGAAACCAAAAAATGCTCAAAATTATCTTAAAAGGATAAATATGCAAAAATCGCAAAATATCAACCCGAAGAGGGTCTGAAAACCAAAAATGTTCAGAATTGTCTGAAACGGATAAATATACAAAAATCGCAAAATCGTCTCCCGGAGGGGTGGGTGGGGGGGGGGGTCCAAAAGCCAAAAATATTCAGAATTGTTTGAAACGATAAATATGCAAAAATCGCAAAATCGACCCGCCTACCATACTTTCCTATGATATGTATACTATGGTCAATTTCGTTAAATATGGTGAACTTATGCTCTCCTCGGGGGGGGGGGGGGGTTGGGTCGAATATACTATCCATAGGTATATGTAGCTATCTCTCCTGGGATTGGAGGTGGTGACCTAATTTTTCTAAGGTATATAAGTGTTCCCTTCAGAAAGGTCTTCAGTACAATTCTTCGGTCATGCAGAGTTACTTCGCCTTAGACCATGCTCTTGTCGTCAGAGAAGTTCAGAAAGTTCACTTTCGTTACAAAAACTTTTTTCATTTGTAACCCGATCCGGCGAATGCCACTGCAATCTGCATACCAGTGTTTTTGATGACTTATTGACCACTGGGAAAAGACTGCGAAACATTGAGGAGGGTCGCTATCAGGAAGCTTTTATCAGCATGGCGATGCTGGGCGAGTCGGATACTTCCTACGTCAAGATGTGAATATCTGTGTCGGCTGTGGCTGCCTACTGTCAATCGGATGCGACCAAATCATAGCGACAACCTGTGGCACCAGAGGTGCTTATACGGCGGCGTGGCTCATGTATACCAAGCAACTCTGAGGCATGAGTACACCCTGCGATGCCAAACTTGCCAAGTAAGAACAGATCATTTCCTGTTCAACTCGCTGCAGATGTCAGAGTGCACTCGTCAAGTCCAGGACATTGTTGCCTTTTTTAATCAGGGAAACAGCAGCAGCCAAAGAGGAGCTTTGACTCCTGGCTGCTCTTCTTAGGGCGGCCGTCACCTATTACGAAATGAACGCAATTTGTGTCATGGTCTTGGTATGTGCGTGCGTGTGTGTGGAGAGAGAGAGAGAGAGAGAGAGAGAGAGAGAGAGAGAGAGAGAGAGAGAGAGAGAGAGAGAGAGAGAGAGAAAGAAAAAAAGGAGAGAAAAAATAGCCATCTAGGTTAAAACACCTATGAGGCTTACGAAATGAACGCTAATTCTGTCATGGTGTTGGTATATGCGTTTGTGTGAGCAGAAAGAGAGAGAAAGAGAGACAGAGAGAGTGAGAGAGAGAGAGAGAGAGAGAGAGAGAGAGAGAAGAGAAAAAAGGAGAGAAAAAATAGCCATCTAGGTTAAAACAGCTATAAGGCTTACAAAATGAAGGCTTTGTGTCATGGTGTTGGCATGTGCGAAAGAGAAGAAAAAGTCCCACCTTTTTTTCCCCGTCCGTTCTAAAATACTTCAAAAGTGGTTTTAAATCCCCGTGCTTGTTCTAAAACGCTTTAAAAGTGGTTTTAAACATCCACGGAGGTTTAAAACCACTTTAAACGTGGTTTTAAGCCCCCACTTTTACCCTACTACTACTTTAAACTAACTTTTGCTTTAATTATCAATGAAATACCATATTGCGAGGCAGAACATTTTACAGAGACGCATGTTAAATATTTTCATACAAATAAAAAGAACTTACTTGAAAAAATTTGCACGCTGAACGAGAATTGTTCTGATTTCCTTATCCCATACTCAGATTTCAAATACCGTATCTCAAGATATACATAGGATCTTTGGCAATGACCGTGGCCCAGGCAAAGGAACAGCAAGCTGTTTGAAATTAATCCTATTTGTAAGGAATCGAAATCCAAAAATGATTCGGCCAATCCCTTTTGTAACGCTGTTTAGTTTCCTCCAATTCTTAAAGGCTAAACAGGAACATGAACCAAACATTAAAATAGCATAGGTACAAAATTACTGACTTTCCGCGGACGAATGCCGAATGGCGCGAAAACCGCGGTTTACATACTCAGGTGATTGCTAAGCACGAACGAATGAACACAACACGACAAATCATTCAATTACAAAACGCACGTGTGTGTAGGGGGTGGGGGACGAGAATAATGTTCACCCCGTGACAAACATACTGAACTGAATTCAAGCAGTGACACTTACAGCTGCCCCGTGAATGGTTGGCATTCACCACAAGGGACAAAAATGATTTCAGCAGCAGTACATTCACACAATTCATGCAGCAAAGCGGTTCAATAATCTAAACAATAAAACTGAGAGGAACGGGGTATATCTGAATACGATAGTTTTCCCCGACATTACCGAACATGATACAGTAGCACAAGTGAATTCAAAAGCGTATACAATCACACAATAAATGCGGCAAAGCGGTTCAATAATCCAAACTATAACACTACATAGGGAGGGTTGAAACTGAACACAGTATTTCCCCTGCGTTACCGTGCATGATACAGCAAGCATGTGGCAAACATAAAGCTCCACAAATCGGCTTGAAACAAGCACATATTTTATTTTATTTCTGTGGCTTGGTTAAAATAAAGTTTTTTTCGTAGAACTTTTGTGCCGGAAGTTTGCTTGACGGAAGCCATCGATACGTGTGAATACACAAGTAAACCACACTAGTACAGCATAGCCTATAGGTATTGAAGAGGTGTGATTTACAGTAACTCACCACGTGTTTCACCAACACACGTGGGCAATAGCTATGTACGGACATTGGGCGTTTACGCAATGGACTTTGTCATTTATTGAGTGAACTTTGAAAAGACAACATGCGTTTGGAATTACGAAAGAGATGACAAATGAAATCAAATTATACAATTTCATAATGAAAAGATATATTAATAGGATAATAAGAAACTCATTACACAGCGAACTTATTCAAGAAAGCTACGGCCATAATTGGACAATTTACAATAAAATGAATGTTCAATTGTGTCTGTGGACATCGTCTCAGCTGACTGCAAGATGCATAGCATGTTACCGAAGTAAGTTTACATTACAATATTCTTAAATTTACGAAAATTTTAATCACTTGTACAAATAATTAATCAATTATACAAGCTTCTAGTAAACAAAGTTTAGTTATGGAACGGGTCAGATTCGATGATTTTCACAACAGCTGATCTAACGAGAACATCTCTGCTTCTTGGCGTTTGCTCATCAGACACCAGTACAATGTCATTTTTGCGTATCCATGTCGAATTGTCGGCAGATATTCGCGTATCCATCGCTTCCAAAACATGTTTGCTAGATACTGTACGTGCCGACACCGTCGGCTGTAGACATCGCGTTGCGACAACAGAGCGCTCATTTCTTGCCTGAAACACTTCATCTGGACATACAACACAATGCGAGTTTCAGTTCATTTGGTGAAAGCATATTAGCAACGTTTGTTTTGTTTTTCAGCCAGTGTATGAATTGTAATACCCATGCTACTGCTTTCTTTAGGTGATGCCAGTCGGAATAGCGATTAATAAGTTTTTTTAATGACACCTGTTTGCTTCGATTCAACAATAAAGATAGAAGTTGCACATTTTACCACGATTTCGGAATCCTTGATCGTCGACAAATCAGTCTTCGATTCTGGCCAATCAGATTCGTCCACGTGCAGAAATGCAGGCCCAGTCAGCCATCTTTTGCTGATTTTACTTGGGGGAAGACCTCGACAGGCATCATCGGCGGGGTTGTTACACAAGCTGACATGTCGTCACTGATCGCTTCTCGAACCATCGCGGATCACTGTAAGTCGGTTGGCTACAAATGTCTGCGAGTAGCAAATCTACGAGTAGCATTTTTGATATACCTCTGATATCAACGATGCGCAGATATGTCACCGTGCCGTACGACTCTTCACTTTCGTCACAGAAATGATGCAACTGCATCACTTTGATATCCTGCTTATTGACATTGACCACACATCTAGGGACTTCAATTTCCTGCAGCAGCGGCAACGACTCCAACCATCTGGTGAACTTCTTCACTGTGTTTTCTTCGAGTGCATCATCCCTGCCTTTCTGGAGCTTACATTCAGTCTGAAACAGTTTCTTTGCGATCAATAGAAATGGACAAACAAATCCTAGTGGGTCATATACTGCACTTACTTCACTGAGCAGACCTCGTCGTGTGAGGACTGGTTCTCTCGGCGTCATCTTGATACAAAACACGTCTCGAAGGGAGAACAATTCCACTCCGAGAGCACGCTGTACATATAGGACATCACTTTGCAGATCCAGATTTTGAATTTGTTTTGCTCTGTTTTCGACTGGAATGGAATTTAAAACATCACTGCTGCTGCTCACCCACTTGGTCAAATTGAATCCGCGCAGCGATAACAAGTGTCGAAGCTCAGTTGCCAATGCTTTTTCTTCGCTCACTGAATAAAGAGAATGCAGCAGGTTGTCAACGTAAAGCTGTTCATCACCGCGTCGATCACGCTTGAGTTAAACTGAGACCGTAAATCTTCCGAAGTTTGCTTTTGTGCGTAGTTGCACACGCTTGGACTCCACACACCACCAAAGAGATGGACTGTCATTCGGTAAGTATCGACAGCTGCGTCTGGATCATCTCTGCTCCACCATAGGAATCGCAAGGCCTCTCTGTGTTTTGGTGGAACTTTAACTTAGTGAAACATCTCTTCGATGTCCGCCATAACACCGATCTTGCTTTCGCGGAACCTCAGCAATACACCAATTAAAGTGTTCGTCAGATCCGGACCTTGCAACACTTCTTTATTGAGAGAAGTGTTTTGAAATGACGCTGTCAAGCACAGTCAAGCACAATTCCTAACTTCTCTGGCTTTTTAGGATTGAATACAGGATGATGCTGTATATACCAAGTTCGACCTGGAGTTGTCGACTCATCTTCCTCCACTTTTTCAGCATAACCCTTCTCCAGCAAATTGTGGGTGCCTGTAGTGTACTTAGAATACATCACATCGTCTTTGCTCAAGCGCCGGCCTAGATATCAAAGGCGTTTTTCTGCGAGGATCCTATTATCGGGTAAATTCGATTTGTTCTGCTTGAATGGTATGTCAAGTTGATAATAATTGTTATCAATGGATACTGAAGTATCCCACAGCTTCACGACTTGCCTATCGTCCAAAGACACTTCACTGCATTCATCTGTTGTTCCAAAACTATCAACTTTCCAGAATTACTCGACTTGGTTGTTCAACTCACGATCTACATTTGCACAACAGTCAACATGAAAGCACTCACCCGAGGATTCCTCTTGACCTCGAACAGGTCTGTTAACCGTTCAGCCAAGTGGTGTTCGTACTGCAAACGGTTCGCCGAGCTGTTCAACGCACCTCAAGTGGAACCAAACCTAGAATGAATATATTTAAATCTGTGCAAAATATCTCGGTAAGGAAAAGTCGTATCGACTTCAAATTTTATATTGGTATTCCTCGGTTCAGTCAGACGACTGTTTCAACTTTTGACGAGTGGTAAAATTATGAAAACATCATTACGTAAAAAATTATCTGCTGTTAAGCAAAATATCTCGATAGCGGAAAGTCTTTAAACTTGGATCGACTTTAAACTTAGTGTAGTTCTTCCTCGAATAAGTTGCGCGGTTTTGGTTAAACATGATTAAACTCATATAGAAAATAAAGAAAAGTACATAACGTCAACACCCCCCTCCCCCCGCCTCACCATTTTTGGCACCTTTGTTAACTAAGCACAGTTGTTAACTGCGCTGGGGATTTCAGCGTTTTCCAGAAGATTTTCAGCGTTTTCCAGAAGATTCTTGAGTGTTTCTGCATTCTTTAGAATGCTTCAGGAGCAATGGCCACATTACTGTCAATCCATTGCTGTTTGTTATTACCTGAAATTGAGCTTTTCGTGCGTTTTTCATCTACGGCTATTACGTCACATCCACTCAGTCAGGGGTCAGTATCAGTTGTGGTGCATGATGAAGTCGTTATCTACGAGGTCAAGGAATGCTTTTGTATTTATTGGTCTCAGCTGGTCTAGCCATTGATTTTATTCGCCGTATACTTGATTCGGCTGCTAAAGTTTTTTATGTATCGGTTAGCAGTGCTTGCAGTACCTGGAATCATTTTTCGCTGTTAAAGTGAGTCATCTGATGTCTGGTATTATGAGAAACAGCTCACCATTTTAGAACCTTCTGCCACCGAGGTGCGTAATCTGATGCGCAGTTACCAAAAAATGCCTTTCATGTGCTTTTTGGCCGATAAAAATGTACGAAGAAAAGGTAGTATCTCATTGATATAACTACACTTAGGGTACAGACCGTTACCGTTACCTTGGGTAAAAGGGTTCGAGTTAAAAATGTAAAGTAAGACCCGTTTGTCGTGACCCCTTTCAGAGTCAGGTTCAAAGACGTACGGTAAAACCTGTCTGTCTTGACCAACTTCCAGACCCGGATTAAAAAAGGAAATTTTTTTCTGGGAGGGGGAAAATTATGGGTTAAATCGGGGAGACATTTGTTTTTGTTTACAAAAACAAGAAACTAAGTAGGTATCGATTAAAAGTGTGTAATATAAGCCTGTACTCTTATGTTTTGTATGCACTGGCCGCTCTAGTTTAAGAGCTTTTCTGAATGATTATCTATATGGTGCAAGTTTATGGGAGTCAAAATATTTCGCAACTTTGTCAAAGTACCCTGCAACCCAATTTTCACGAGGTTCGTTGCGATTGTCTGTGCTGTGGACATAGGCCCCTTACTGTAATACTGGCAGTTAATGCATAGGTAACACTGCGTGGAAGTCTGTTGTCATGACATTATGCATTGGCAAATTTAACCTCTAGCCACACGTTTCCATACGTAATAAGGGCGTAATGGTCATCACCATGATAATCAGGTGTAAAGTGGAAAGTAAATAAAGCCTAACCTCTAGGCCAATCTTCCTGTTTTATGATGGAGCTTTTTTCGCCATTCAGTTTATCCAAAGATTAGTAAAGAGTTTCAAAAGCGTCAAAATATTTTCCTTCAAAAATGTTAAGCTTGGATAGGATAGGTATGGATAGGACTGGTTCACCATTAGTGTAAAGTTGAATGTGGTTAATAACCAAGTGTTAAAAAATGTATGGATTTCTCAACACTGCTCCAACAAAAGCTTCATTATGAACCAAAAGAAACAAACGACTGAAATCAGGCGGAAACGGTTAAATTTTACATTCTTTTCTGGTAATAGGAAACTTGGTAGAAGTTTTCATCAATGCATCTGTATGTCGTAGCTGAATACCTGAACTAGCCCTCGCTTTGCGAATGGTTAAAACACATATCTCACTTCTATCTTGAAGGTGTCAGTTACAGCCATTAATAAATATTCATCTTTTTGTCTTAACGAATGCTCATTTCATGCTCATACCATTGCGGAGACACCGATCCTGCTAAAGCACCTATAATCATAAGCTCACGTCTTTAACCACATTCTTTGCAGCCTTCTTAAGATGTAGCGAACAATTTGGCCCCCTGCCTTAATGAGCGGAATAGCTTTTCAAACCAATACTCCATCGAACAAATACAATCTCAATATTGCATTCGTGCACTTTTAAATCCTGGTAAATCTCCACCCACTTAATGAACGGTTGCGGTATGCAGATGGATCTTGTCTATGCTTTCATGATGCTTTCATAATACTTTTTTTTTTTGAAAAATCACTTTTGCATTTTAAAATTCAACATTTGATCTGTCATATCCTTAATATTGATTTCTATCTTGTCATATTTTGATGTGTTAACGGGTACGTAATGAGGTTCTTCATAAGTTTTCTCAATAATATCACAATCATGACCTTTAATGGGAACAGAACGTAGTAATTTTCGCTGGCTCTTTCATTTTTAGGATTTGCTCTGCAGCTTCGCTATTGCCTGTAAACGTTGCCTTTCATGTTGGTAGGCTTGTTCCGAACTGTTGTATTGAATTCCTTGGCGATTAAAGGAACATGGGTAAAATTTTGAGACAGGAGAATATTTTCCCAAAAAGACAGAAGTATTTTTGTCCGATACAGCTCCAGGGTCATCATTTTCTTTGAATAGCTAGCTAACGGTGTCTTTGGTGTATGTTTTACCGTTGCACATCAAAATGTCTTTCAGAAGGTACACATTTGTGTAATGTCGACGGAGGTACGGGAGAAGTGGGTTTAGCTCTCTTCTAGTTTGTTCAATAAAGTTCCACTTCAAAGGTTCGTTAAAGTCTTCATTGATGAATATGTTAGTCTTCCAGAATTTTTTGGGATTGCCACGCTTTTGTTCGTTCTTCGAATTTGCTAAACCTGACCACAATAGTGGTGTTGCTAGCTCTAGGCCCCAACCGATGAGGTCTTTTTATGCCTATGGTCTGGGCTTTTTCTAGCCTCGTTTGAGAGAACACATCTCTAAGTTTCAGGCTGATGTTCTCATCCGGACCACTGCTTGGTATATTTTTGAAAAGCAGGTTGTACCTCATTGAGTGTCTTTTAATATTGAGGATCTCTCAATCCAGGTTCTTAATACGTGTGTTTTGATCATTAATGTTGCGTGCTTATCTGTTTTTTTAGTGCAGCAATTTAGTTTTTGTCAAGAGACTGTGGTACCTTCATTTCTCTGATGTCTCGTGCCATTTCTAAAATTACATCATTGATAGACATTTCACTGAGTCTTTCTATGTCTTTTTCAGTTGCTGCACATGCGGCGAGAGTTTCCATAGATAATGTATTTCTTTTTTAGATTGAGACATATTGTCCTCGCCTTTTGAACCGTCATTACTATGTAAATATGCTTTAATATTTGGGCTTTCTTGCATCTGCTTACACAGAAGGGTTGTTTTTTTTTACCTTTTCCTCTTTCTCTCTTGCGGCATGTTTGTTTGCGTTCAAGGGCTTCATGTCCCGCATTGTTTATGCTGGTGCGCTATACACATGGTGTACTGACCGGTACTCAGCCAAAGTTATAAGCCCTAATTATATCGTTTGTTCAAGTTTTTATCCATATCACTGAATACCCGTATAGAGTTTATGGTTCCACACTCACCAGATCAGAATTACCACTTTTTCCCTCAGAATCTTTGCGAAATTACATAATTTTTTCGAGATCAGTGGAAGAGTAGAAAAGATTACATAAAGGTAAAATGTTACAGTGCTAATTGAATTGTTGGAGGTTGTTATAGTCTGTTTTGGGGTAGGATGTTAGAGAGTATGATTTCATCGTGTAAAGAAATGCGGTCCAGTTGAAAAAAACTGCGGTGGGGACTGGGGCGTGAGATATGGGGTTTGTAACCTTTTTGTAGTGGCAGGAATAAGAAGGTAATTCCGTTGGCATATGTGACACAAAGTTGTAGGGCTGGGGTTGGGGGGCTGAGCTGAGCCGCAATCGGTAAAAATATGGGATCGCAATAGAACAAAGAGATCAAAGTACTACGTAGTTGTGCTTAAAATGATGGTTAATGGGAGGAATAATTAATTATACGAATAATGTTACTTTGTTGTGTGTCCATGACGGGTGTTGCAGTAATATCCCGGAAAACTTGTTAAATTAAAGCGCTTTCGATGTTTTGTTATTGCTTTTTGAAACAAGCTATTAGTACCAATGGCTATCCAAAGGCAAGGTGGCGGTGTACTAGACTGTCGTAAATGAAGTGAGTATCCCGGTAAGATGAAGGTGTGATTTCATGCGACGTCATGGGAATGCTCTTTGGATTGTAGAAATTCCAAGTGGGCTTTGTGTTTGGGTGTGTGCCGAGATGATGGCAGTGGGGTGGTTGTTGTATATGAGGCTATATATTGGGGTGGAATCGAGGGTCGGATAGGGGGTATTTAGAAAGAAAGCTGGGGGTGAAAGTTTGGGAAAAGATGGGGAATGGAGAGTAGGGCGTGTTTAAATGGTGTGTTGTGATTGACAGGCTGAGCCTGTATAAGCGGTGCCCATCCCGAAAAGGCCACAGAGTGAGGGTGTATGTACGGATCCATAGTGCGACGCAGGGTAATGGGGGTACGAACATGGTTTGGGGATTACACCGGAAAAGGACCATTCTCATAGGAAGTATGGCATGTGACCCCTCATATTAAATGTCTCTTTCGTGGCTATTCAGTTCTGGGACTCAAATAATTTTACTGACCATGGTGACCATGGAGGCTAAATGTTTCAAATATGTAGATTGGAGTTGATGTTGAGGCAGAAATTGGGGAGTGGTGAAGAGGGGATGGTGTAGTGTTCTAGTATGGGTCGGGGGTTGACCGGAAGGAAAATGTGGAAAACTCGAAGTGGACTATTTTTGAGGCTTGTGTGGCATGTGGCTCATTAAGTTAAAGGTCTTGGTCCTCGCTATTTAGTTCATGGAAACCAAAACGGCATTTGTTGATCTTGGTAACCATAATGGTGGGGCGTGGGGGGGGGGCTTGGTGAAATAGTGTCTCAACAGGGATACTGGGAATGGGAAGAGTGAGTAGGGTTTTCCTAGTAGGAGGTTTTGTTAACAACCGGCTGGTAGAGGAGGTCGTTGGGAGGAGGTGGTTTTTCTATGTTTGTGTGATCCTTCCATGCGCGCAGCATTGGTGTGGCCCTTTTCTGCAGGAGCAGGGGAAATGAGGAGAGGTCATTGAGGTCGGGAGTTATGGAAGTTAAGGTGAAGAAGACTGCGTATGGTGGGTGCTGTGTGGGCATTGCAGAAGGGGTGTGTTTTGAGGGCCACCCTAACCCAGTCTCCGCTTGTTGCAGATGATATGGTAGGTTGAGTCTTCGAGCTAGTGCACCCTGCAACCCATCTAGGCGTTGTTGAAGTAACTGGAGTAAAGCGCTGGGGTATCGGTCTGTAATAAGAGTGCTAAGAGTAGAGAACTTTTGAATATGTCAATGAGATTCTTTTATGGCGGAAGGGATTAATGGAAATTGGTGGATCATGTTACACTTGTGGTCGACAGAATAAACGTGCGGTATGGGTAGATGTCAGACTGCATCGCTGAGTTTCTTTCCAAAGTATCATCAACGGGAAAATATGGGGTTGTAGTTGAGAGATGAATAGTAATTAAGGTAGTGATGCTCTACAGGAGATGTTGGTTTGTCAGCGAGGCAACTTCAGAGGCTATAGAAGGCCACGAAAGTGATTAGATTGGGATATAAACGCTTACAGTTGTGAAACGGACACGTATATTTAGTGAAGATGTTACGGGACATGCATAGCTTAGTGCTTCAAGAGAAGGCTCTCGGTTGGATAATTTCAAGATGGAATAGTCCATGGACAATTTGTGCAGGGACTGTTGCTCACACGGATAAGGCAGTATCAGGCATTAAGTTAGACTTTAGCAGTAGTTCAGTTGATAGGAAGGGGAATATTCGAATAACAAACGGATAACAGTGTGGATGTGATTGTCTAGTTATCTATTGTGTTGGATTATCAGTGAAGAATCTGTGAGTGCGAATCTTGTACTTTTGTAGGGAAGTACCCGCTTAAATTTTACGAGCCTCTTTGACCCTGCGACGAGGCTCCTGATAAGTTCCGGCATGTCAGGAACAAAACACGTGTCAAGCGAGCCTTCCCATCCCGCTCCCTCAGCTCACATATATTGGACAATCTCCAAACATTACACAGTAAGGCGAGGAGCATGGACCTCCAATGATTACCTTAACCGAATAAACCTTCACTCTCCAAATGAGACACCGTAAGGTCTCTTTACCCAACATTTCACCGTCTGATCAATACCCGACCCCTGTATAATACACATTCCAAGCACCTTTACAACTTAACCCAAACCCAACAGCTCCAGTGCAGTATAAGCACCTTTACTATTCATCTTTTCACTACACCTCACATTTTCCCCTTAAGGACTCAGCGATGCAGTCTACCCAAGTTTAAAAACCTGACTCAGGATCCTGCCCTCCCAACTCCAACTAGGAGCATAACCCATTTAGGGTGCCCAACGGCGACTGCTGTCCGATAAAAGGACCAGTGGGGTACGGTGGTTGCCTGGTGGGTCGGGTGGAAACTATGAGTGCACGATCAAGGCGCCAGGTATTATGTTAGGGTTAAGGTTAGGGTTGGGGTATAGAGGTGATGCCGCACCTGGCTCTGTATCCATATGGCTCTTTGGCCATCTAAATGATAGAAAATACTTTTTATTGGCTGACCTACTTATGACTTCAAGGTAACCCAAGATGACCCGAGGTACCCAACCCAGCAAATACAAGAAAATTCAACCCGTCATAAACCTTGACCAAATCTAACCCACCCAAACCACCGTGACCCAACTTAACCTTACCCCACCCTATCTTGATACAACCTTAATCCAACCCAGACCAAACCCAACCCTAAGCCAGCCCAACTTAACCTTGTTCCAACTCATCCCTGACCCAACCCAACCTACACTTGATCCAACCCAGTCCAACCTTGACCCAACCCAACCCAACCCGACCTAGATCCAACCCTAACCCAATCCAACCCTTCTAAAAATATTAGAATATTAGAATATAAAAAAGTCCATCACAACACAACCTTGACCCAACCCAACTCAACCCTTAATCAATTCGACCCTGACCCAACGCAACTCAGCCTTGAATCAACCCGATCTTGATCCTACGCAACCTTAACCCAACCCTGATCCAACTCAACCCAACCTTGAACAAACCCAAACGTGACCCAACCAAAGCGTAACCCAACCTGACCCTGATCCATGCCAATCTTGACCCAAACTTACCCTGAACCAACCCTATGAAGCAAAAATTAATTAGAAACTAAGACATCCTCGACCCAACAGTTAGCCCAACCTTACTTTGACCCAACCCGACCCTGACCCAAGCCGTCCCTCACCCAAATAGACCCTGCTAACTAAAGGATATTTCGAGTGGTAAAAACAAATATTTCTTTTGTGTGTTGTTGTGCAGTTAGAAATTTTAAGTATCTGGTTAACATTTTAATTTTAAAAGATAACGCTTTCATTGCGCAATTTTCTTTTTGCAGTTTTATTCTTTATATCAGATGTGTACAGAATGATAATGACACCAAAACACTTTCCTTTTGGCGTTTTTGCTAACTATATATCCCCGCTATAACTCTCTGTTTATGCTTTTTAACGAAGAACACAGTAATTCATGGTCACAAAATCTATAGGCTTACATACAACACAACAGCAAGGAAATGTCAAGAAACCAATAAAATCATCGTCTATTATGAACAATGATATTCCGAGTAAATGAATGAAAGTACTTAAGAAACACTCTTTTACAAAACTGTTTTGTACCACCCTGATTAGCAAAACCCCATTTTACACAACCCTTTTTCACATAACCCTGGTTTACGAAATCCCGTTTTACAAAAACCTTTTGACAAAACCCCGTTTACAAAACCCTGAATTACAAAACCTGTTTATGTTAATTGCAGGATAAAATGTCACAAATCTGTTATCTAAAAAGGTCTATCCTTTTTATTTTACTCTATAACTCTCTATTTATTCTTTAAATAAACTACTACACATTAAGTAAACTTCACAAAAGCTATTCGTTCAAGTAAAACATAAAACAAGGATTAGGGTTAGGGTTCTGGTTAGGATCAAACTTATATCCGTTACCTGTGAAAGTTATATCCGATACCTGAGAGTTATATCCGTCACCTGAAACTTATATGTGTTACCTGAAAGTTATATCCTCTACCTGCAAGTCATATCCGCTACCTGGCTCAGGTCAAGTTATGGCTTGAACACGCTGACACTGGAAAATGTCGAAATGCATCAAATGCACTTTGTTTTTTAGTGCTGTAGGAATATTTTAATATAAAACTATATAAATTAACAAACTTAATTGGTTAAAGATCCTAAATATTACTTTTAATGTGAAAAATTGTTTTAAAAAGTTATATTGGCTACCTCGCAAAGTTATATGCACTAATTGAAAACAGGTTTAGGGTTAGCAGTCTTGATTGAATATAAATCCATGAAATATTGCTGTGTATGGAAAAATGTAATAACAATATACATTTCTTTAGCAATTATATTTTAAAATTGGTATTCTATGTTATTTCTTGTCGTCAACCGTCACTTTTATGAAAATGGCTAAAAATGTATATATAAATGGTTAGACATATAACATTTTTGTACATAGATCTTTTTGTATACATATATACGTACATTTTCACATATAAATGGGTTATAAATACATATAAATGGGTTTTTCTGCTTAAATCCAACACTCACTTTGCTATGTTAAGACTTAGAGATTATTTAAAAATCACTGTAATTCATAGTTGCCGTTAATTGTTCTTTCTTTTAATCCATCGTGTGCTTTCTTATCCATTCACTGCTTATTGCTGTTTGTTATTGTGGGATCGACTCCCACATAGTGATTGAATTTAGATAACAATGTAAAGAGCTCGCACTCTCTGGCAGTACAGCAAAAAAGATTTTGATTAGATTAGAAAACATACGCACTCCACAGTATGGAGTTCAAAGATAATTAAATTCATTAATTTTGGACAAAATGGCAAACATTGCTAGAAAAATGTGCCAAATTTTTCAGTACATCACAACGTGTTGTATACTATTTGAAATGCATGTGCTATTAATTCACTAAAACCTTTCTCTGCAAATTTTTTGTATTCTCTTATACTGTACATCCAAATTGAAAAAAAAATGCAAATTTTGAATTGAAACTTTTTTTGTTAAATGCTTAATTTTGTGACCTAATTTTGTTAAAGTATACATAATCATTTCATGTGAGTGATTAAGGCAACAATTGGGGTTCGAATAAGGCATAATTATGGCATATTTCAACAATAAACACGGGATAATTCTGTCGTAATCCAACACACATTTTGCTGTTCCACCATCGGAAAGTGCTAACAGGTATTCACACAAAGAACTCTCCATGCAACTACCCTGTGGGCGTCAAACTCACGATAGCCAGCAACTATAAGCATTGACCTGTACAGGTTATATCTGGATGCTTTTGAAATTGAAATAAACATGCTGGATATTAATATATAAAAAGGCTACCTGCCAGCTCTCACCATTATCTTGCAAGAAACGCGTTTGAAAACTTATTATTTTCTCAGTGATATCATTGTATAAATAACAAATCTGTTTCTTTCTTGAATTCTTTCCTGAACTTTCTGTTGTAAATTATTTATTAATTAAACACAAATTTGTAGTCAAAAATGTCAAACTGAACACTGATAATAATTGTTTACAATTTTATGTTTTATTGTGTAATATAATATCGTATATAATAGAGTATAATATCGTACAATAACCCAAACAGAACGCTGTATGAAACTTTCTTGTAGTATGAGATTTTATATGTCAAATATTATTTTAAAAATCAAATATTTTGCACCATTTTCTTAAGAAATCAAACTCTGGTGCTTCCTATAATTCAGGTAGCTTTACCATAGACCGCTCTAGCATCGCTCTCTCACATTATCATTGACAAATTAGCTGTACAATAAAAAGAGGAGTTTTTACGTGGAAATTTTCAGTGTCATGCGAAGCTTTTCCGAAATATTTTCTGCAACTTTTACCACAACAAAACGGTTTGCGTACAGTTATAAGCACATTGCCATGTGCTTGATTATTCCAGTTCCTTTTCCTGTAAGTTTAAACGTTTTACCCACTTAGCATTTTGTCGTAATGCTCATTTCATTTGACTACCAGTCGGTTGTGAAATATATATATAATCTCAGGGTCTTTACCCCTTTTGTGCAGCAAGGTTATAGATGCTCTTCGAAGTGAGGGTGGTAGTACTAATTCTGAATGCGATGTATTTATGACGTCAGTAAGTATAGGACCAATGTTATTCTAAAATTTGATATAAAATTTAGAAGATAGACCATCAACGCCGGGGCTTTTGTTTGCTTTCATAGCTTTTAGGGCCCTATAAAGTCATCTATTTTTATATTGTCTTCAATGCTTTGTTGTTCAAAAACACTTAGCTTGGGCATTTGTTTAAATTGTTCAAAAAATGATGGGTCTACGGGCTTGAGGCTCTGTGAGCTATATAGCTTGCTGTCTTTACTATAAGACTGAATTTCATTGCTTGACGTGGTAATAGGATCCATCGATTGTTTTAACTTGGTGATTGTTTTTGTCGTGTATTTATGACGTCAGTAAGTATAGGACCAATGTTATTCTAAAATTTGATATAAAATTTAGAAGATAGACCATCAACGCCGGGGCTTTTGTTTGCTTTCATAGCTTTTAGGGCCCTATAAAGTCATCTATTTTTATATTGTCTTCAATGCTTTGTTGTTCAAAAACACTTAGCTTGGGCATTTGTTTAAATTGTTCAAAAAATGATGGGTCTACGGGCTTGAGGCTCTGTAAGCTATATAGCTTGCTGTCTTTACTATAAGACTGAATTTCATTGCTTGACGTGGTAATAGGATCCATCGATTGTTTTAACTTGGTGATTGTTTTTGTCGTGTATTTTTTTTTGCCATATTAAAAAATACAATGTGTTTTTTTTATTTTTTCTATAAATTAAAGTCTGGATCGGATGTGTTCTCCTTTGCTTTTATGTTCGATGAGAGTGTCTAACTGCTGCTTGCAAAGTTTGTATTCAATGAGTTCGTTCTTACTCATCAATTACTTTTTGTCCAATTTTTTTTTATTTGAGTGATTGTTCCTCTTCCCGTCTTTCTCTGGCTCTCTTCTTGCCGTAAATTAGACTATACAGCATTGTTTCCAGTTTTAGGAAATCGTATCTGACTCTTCTATCTCGGATATATAATAATTCGTCCCATTTATCTGTTATTAACCTTTCAACGGTTTGTACGTAAGTTTTTCTTGAAGAAAACTGTTGCTTAGTTTCCAAATACACAGGGAAACGGTCAGTAAATGGACAGTATGAAATGTTCGTTTTCTTTGTGGCTTTCACAATACCCTGTGTGACCATAAAGTAATCGAGCCGACAAAGGCCTCTTGGTGACTATTGATACCATATATACTGTCTTTTTTTTGGGTTGTAGTAACGCCATATATCTGTTAAATTGAACGATTCTGTCATGTTTTCCAGAATTGAAAGACTTTTTTGTGCTTGTTCTTGCGTTTTAGGGTTTGTAAGGGAAAGTAGTGAGAGTTTTTGTAAGTAATAGTATATGTGAAGAACGGTTTCTAAACACGTGACAGTGCTATATACATAAATGTCCATGTCAATTGCAATATGTGAGTGGGCGAGGAGGTCAGTGATGCAGGGATTATAGAAGCAATGCTTTACTGCAATACGTCTATCTTTCAAAATTGATATAGATTTCTTATATGCAATATTCTTAAAGAATATGTAAAGGTTCTGGTACTTAAACCTTGCGTGGAATGTTGCATTGCTTTACACGTTTAGTAACGTGTTGCAAACATTTTCAAGAATTTTTTCTAGGGTATTTTGTCCTTTCCACTGGTCACCTCGTAAAGCAAGCTTAGAGCCTTTACTGGTTCCTGTTGCCCAGAAAGTAGCTTTTGTTCATATTGCTAGCGTTTGTTTCTCCAAGTCGCTTTTTGCCGGTTAAAAGTAGGGTTTTTGGGTACTTCACATTGATTAAATTTTGCAGCAGGTATGGTTTCCAAGTAGTAGGGAAATGGGCGTCCGAAAACAGGAAGTGACGTCATCAGACCCCCCTCCCCCCTCCCTCCCCCCCAAGGGGTCGACTGTCAGAGGTGAGGACCCCCCCTAGGGGTTGACTGTCAGAGGTGAGGACCCCCCCCCCCTAGGGGTCGACTGTCACAGGGCTAAGAAAATTTTGCGATTTCAGCATAGTTATCCTTTTCAGACCATTCTAAGCAACTTCAGTTTTGAGGACCTCCCCCCCTTAGGGGTCGACTGTCAGAGGTGAGGACCCCCCCCCCTAGGGGTCGACTGTCAGAGGGCTAAGAAAATTTTGCGATTTCAGCATAGTTATCCTTTTCAGACCATTCTAAGCAACTTCAATTTTGAGGACCTCCTCCCCCCCCCCCAGGGCTAAGAAAATTTTGCGATTTCAGCATAGTTAATCTTTTCAGACCATTCTAAGCAACTTCAGTTTTGAGGACCCCCCCCCCTCCTAGGGTTAAGGAAATTTTGCGATTTCAGCATAGTTATCCGTTTCAGACGATTCTAAGCAACTTTGGTTTTCATGACCCCCCCTCTTACTTAAAATTGCGATAACTTTCGTTATAGTTGACCGATTTGTATGAAAATTTCACCATTTCATTCAGTGTTATGTAAAGTTTTCTTATAATATAGTCATGGGCTACTTGCGCAGCTGGCCGTATACATATTTATAGCATGTAACCATTTTAACTTAAAACTGGGATAACTTTTGTTATACTTGACCGATTTCAATAAAAATTTCACCATTTTATTCAGGTTTATGTAAACTTTTGTTATAAAGTGATCATGGGCTAGTTGTGCAGGTGGCTGTATGCATTTTAACTTTGTAAAAAAAAATGGGATAACTTTAGCTATAGTTGGTCGATTTCAATGAAAATTTCACCGTTTGATTCAGTTAATTACTGTGCTATTTCGCGGATGAATACTATTTAACTTCACCGTCAGATGTCTCTGCTTTACAGCAGTACAACTGTACGTGAGACATTCATATACATAAGTAAAATTCTGCTGAGTCAACATTTTTAACAATTTTTGAACAAAGTTACACACCATATTTTGATTACATGGTAATAGTATAAAAGCATGAGTGAAACATGTCAACTAGTCAACTAGTAATACATTCTGTCAACAATTCAACAAGTGGAGATTGTGTGACGAGAAAATACTTCACAATGTCAGCATTACTTCTTGACAGATGTATGACTAGGGGCGACGTCTTCAAAGTGAATTATACTAACTATGTGTTTTCAAAGCTTCCTACTTTTGAATGGGATTGGATGCAGCAAGTGAAGAATTTACATCTGCATTGGGAAGCTGTCGGAAAGACTATTCCAAGTGATTGTTTCATCGACTCGTTTCTACGTGACTGTGAAGATCTACATATACTATCAACTTATGACATTGATTTAACATTTATCATATCAACTTATGACATTGATTCAGCATTTATCAACGTGAATCATTTTACTTTATGATGATGATGTTCCATTGACGACGAATGCATCAGACCTTGTTCGGTTTAACCATGGACGAGTTGAAGTGAATTCAAAGCTTTGCAAGAAGTTTGAAAAGCTTGATTCAGCAGATGGTTGGGTATAAAAGAACGGACCTCAAAGGTATTAGTACATTTTAGACACATGTGCAGAGACTATGGATTATGTGTTCAAAGTAAACTATATTGACTATGTGTTTTCATTACTTCCTAAATTTGAACGGGATTGCATTTTACAAGTGAAGAATTTGCATTTACATTGGGAAGCTGTTGGAAAGGCCATTCCAAGAGATCGTTTCATCCACTCATTTCTGAGGGAATGTGAAGACCTGAATTTACCAGGAAACACCTATGACATTGAAACGGCATTTATCCACGCGAATACAATTTGGGAAGCTGAACTCATGTTAGATGTAGCTTATAGAATTATTTTACATTATGATGATGACGTTCCATTGGCAACGAATGTATCAGACCTTGTTCGATTCAACCATGGACGAGTTGAAGTGAATTCAAAGCTTTGCAAGTTGTTTGAAAAGGGAGCTGACTCAGCAGATAGTTGGGTATAAAAGGAGTGGACTCAAAGTCATCATTACATTGTGCAGCCATGGAGAAGACAAGCAGCTTTAAAATTAGTGCTAACTTAACCATTACTGTGGGGCATGGAGAATTTGGGCCAATTCTTCGCATCACACGTGGAGAGAGATGGCTTGTTTATCACCATCCTTGTGGAAGATTGTGTTGCAGAACTTGACAAGATTAGGCAACATTGGCTTCAAACTGTACTTAACAGAAACGAAGTGGCTTGAAGTCATTTCATACCAAGACATGCGCTATGTGTGTTTTGCACGCACATCGCTGTTTGAAGGGAAAGAATATACGCGTTACATCAACATGAATGACGGAGAATGGGAGACATTGCTTCAGGAAATCGAGAGCATAACCTCAACCTTATTGCCATGTACGGAATGCCATGGGAAGAAAACTCCTGTCAAACTGCCAAAGGATAATCGGATGAAGGTATCGAAACTATCCAAGGACAGACTGGCTGAAGTTCGATTGGAGAATATGAACGTGCAAAATCAGCTTGAACTTACGTGTGAATATTGCGGCGCTTGTGGATATGCCAGTGATTATGATTGTCACTGTCACAAGTACAATTGTAAGATGTGTGAACCAGACAACTTCTGTATCAAGTGTGGTTCGCTAACGGTATCACCTTTTTGAAAATCATTTACTCGCCAGCCGTCATAGTGTGCAGACGTGCCATATGAACATGTAGGATGGATGTAGAAACATGTTTAAGGAGAAGTATGTGGACTACATGTTAACTGAACTGGAACGTTTTGGGTCTGTTCAACAACAACTACAACACTTCAGCATCTATTGGGAACCTGCTCATTTAGCGCTGATCTTGTCAAACTTACGCGAGGATTTCATCAAAGAGTGTGGTGACATTGACGGAGCTGAGAATTTCGATGTGGAAGCAGCATTTCACTTTGCTCGATTTGATCCAAGACTGTTTGATGAAGTGAGAGAGTGGTTAATGTATATTGCAGTATAATGGCGGACATTACATTGAAACAGTATATTGTGCAAAAAACATATTGTGAAGAAATGTTATTAGCTGTAAAAAAATTTGCATGTTTGCTATGTCTTGCTTATCAAAATGAAGAGTGTCAAGAACATACTTGCCATTTCGCAAGTGTCTATGCATATTGGAATGAAGCTAAATATTATATTCATTTAGATAAAGTGTTAGACAATGCCAACAAACGTTGCGAGAAGTATGGGTTAAATGCTATAACATTTGATGAATTAAGTAGTTGGTTAGTATGCATTGAAGATGAATGGACGCCAATTATTCACACCATTGTGTCTATACTTGATTTATAAAAACCTGTAACATGTGTAACATGTGTTGGACAACGAAATAAAATGTAAGATATGTTGATTGAGGTATGAGGTGAAATTAAATGTAGCGTATGTGTACAAGTGCTTTTCATTTAGTGTTAACATGTCAACGTGGAAGGAATACTTAACCAATATTTACTTTTAACCTGGTCAACCCGGTGCATTTGCTGGTCCTTACAAACTTTATCACATATTAAAAAAACATGATCAACCAATTACTCATTCCAAAGTGAAGACATGGTTACAGAATCAAGATGCATTCAGTTTACTACAACCTGTAAAATATAGGTTTAAAAGGCAACATGTCATTACACGCGGTATTGATGACATGTGGGATATTGATTTGGCTGACATGGGAAACCTAGCCTCTTATAACGATGACACCCGCTTTTTATTAGTTGTCATTGATGTGTTTTCGAAATATTTGTGGGTGCAGCCAATACCTAACAAATCACATACCAGCGTCATACAAGCTTTCCAGAAGATTTTTCATGAAACACGTCGAAGACCACGAACTCTAAGGTCAGATAAAGGAACTGAATTTAAAAACAGATGGGTAAAAGCATTTTTGAAGAATGAGGGAATTCATGCTTATACGACAAAGAATGAAACTAAAGCCAACTTTGCTGAGAGAGTCATTCGTACTCTAAAGAAAATGATGTATCGATATTTTCTACATAATCAAACTTATCGGTATGCAGACATCCTTCAAGAATTGGTATACAATTACAACCATAGACCACATGGCTCTCTCTCTAATAAGTATGCTCCTGCAGATATTCGAAAGGAAAATGAATCTAAAGTATGGAAGTATATGTATGTAGACAAATTGAAATTGAAACCAAAGAAGAAGAAAAAACCTTACAAATTTAAAATTGGTCAACATGTTCGCATTTCTCACTTGAAATATACGTTTCAACGAGATTATCATATAAAATGGACACAAGAAGTGTTCATTATCACACATCGTTATAAGAAGCAAGGAATACACTTGTATCGTGTGAAAGACTTTTTAGACGAAGATATTGATGGTCATTTCTACGAAGAAGAATTGCAAGCTGTTATAAAAGATATTGAATCCATCTACAGAATTGAACAGGTCTTGAAAACACGAAAAAGACGAGGTGTAAAAGAATTATTTGTCAAGTGGTTAGGCTGGACAAAGAAATTTAACAGTTGGGTAAAAGAAACAGACATTCAAAACTGAAGCACCCATTCACATGTTTGGTCTCTGGACCTACAGGCAGTGGTACAACTTCTCTGGTGAAGGAAATTCTAGAGCAAAATTTAATTAAACCCTCTCCAAAAACCATTTTATGGCTCTATGCAGCAGATCAACCTTTGTACAAGGGAATGAAAGGTGTAGAATTTTACCAAGGCATTCCAGACGACATTGAAGAGCGCTTTAACCCGAAAAAACCAAACTTACTCATCATAGATGACTTAATGACTAAATGTCATAGTGATGAGCGTATGACACGCCTCTTTAGTGTAGGCAGCAGCCATCAAAATCTCAGCATTATTTTTATTGTGCATAATTTATTTCATCATGGTAGAGAAATGCGAAATATTAGTTTGAATACACATTACATCATTCTGTTTAAAAATCCTAGAGATAGTCAACAAATAAGTACATTAGCGCGACAAATGTATCCTGGAAAATCTCATTTTCTCATAGAAGCCTATCAAGATATTACTACCAAACCTCATGGTTATTTATTCATTGACTTGAAGCCGAAGACAAATGATCAACTACGTATTCGTACAGGCATTTTACCAAAAGATACACATTACGTATATGTTGATAAAGTAGTGCATGAGCAAGAACCAAGTCACTTAACGATTCACAGTCAAGATGTCTAAACGTATTCAAGCGAATCAACCTTTTCTTCATTTGCTCGCACGCAGTGGGCCTAAACGACGTAAATACTTGTTAGAGCAAGCTACTAAGGAGGAATTAACTAGCTTGTTTGAAATTTGTTTGAATATATTGCGAGGACATTTACCCTTAAGCTCAAAAAGGTATAAGCAATTCAAGCGTGAGCGTCATACCCTTCGCACTCTAGCAGATAAGAAGATATCACTTCAAAGAAAAAAGAAGTTGGTTAATCAGAAAGGAGGATTCCTTGGAGCTATTGCTAAATTTGCATTACCTTTGTTAGCTCAGTTGCTGCTAAAATGAAACATACTTTGAAAATTGTGCTCATTCCTGAATATGAATATAAAATGTTGTTGGAAAAGAAGGGAAAAGATGGTGAAATCAAATCGAAAGTGAAAAAACTTTTACGTGGGAAAACGAACTCGTGAGAAGGCAATGGAAATGTCTCAACTTCTTGGTCGTCATTTACGAACAATTCAATCACAACAACAACGACAAAAGTCTGTCACATCATCTGGTACAGCAAAATCAGAAAAGTCGCAACAGTTTCTAAGCTATTTTCAACCTATATATCATGGAAAACTAACACAACTTTTGGTAGAACTGAAGAAACATGGTACGAGATGGACAGATAAAAATGAACTTGTATTGAAAACTGGAGATGTCATTGAGAATTCCAACAGTATTGATTTGTTGAAAGAAGCATTGGTTGCTACAAGAAGAAAAGAACGACGACAACCGCCGCAGGGGTGGAAGCAGTTTATTGAGGAAATTGTAGACGCTAATATCCCAAAAGCTGTTTTTGGAAAAAAGACAACTCGTGAAGATATTGCAAAAGAGATAAAACAGCGTCAAGAAAGGTTGTTTCCAGAAGGATGGGAAACTTTTTAACATGGTTTAAACAGTTATGGTGTTGCTGTAAAGACAATGAAAATAAAAATACTATTCCTGTAAAAATTAGGTGTGTAAGCGCTTATTGTCAAGGAGAAGTAGTAGACAGTAATATAGATCATGGAGACAGTAATATAGATCATGGAGACAGTGAAGACGACGTGAGCTAGACATAATGTATATATGTTACAGTCAATGTTGGAAACCCGCCATTTCACGAAATGGCAAACCGTGTTGGGTAAATTCGCGTAATGCCTAAAATCTTTTGCCATTTCATGAAATAACCTAAAAGTTAGGTTATTTCACGGAATTTCCTAAAAATCTTACATTTTATTTCACAAATTGGCAAACCAAGATCAGGCAAAATTGTGAAATAATCTTTTTTGGCTCGAAATTACTTACAATCATGACAAATATTGTGTCTTTTATCTTTTATAATTGCAATAAGATTACTTCAGTTTTCAAGTACAGTTAATACATCATAGTTGGTTTGTTCCTTTAATTAATACATCACAGTTGATTGCAACTGATCACAAGCTTTTAACCCGATCATATTAATTGTAATTCATGGTAATGCACACAAGTGTTTGTGTTCTGATTTGATTTAATAGCTGTTAGGATAAATTTCAGAACAATACACTGAACTGGGTTAAGATGATGTACTCAGGAACTAGTCACCGATTTGCCTTTAACCTACTCTGAAAAAGAACACCCTGTAACGTCTGCTTTTACCTACTCTGGAATTAAGCCGTTTTCATGGATTGGTCATTATAAGGAAACTTTCTCCATATTGGCCCTCCGGAGAAGATATATTTTGATATAAATTTACCTGAAATCGGGACGTTTTTATCAAATTCCTAAAAATGGGAGAATCAAATGAAGATAAATACAAACAGGAGCTGTACAAAGTATTTGAACAGCACAAATGGGTCTTTAGGCCAAAAGACCAATATTACTCGACTGTGGAGGAATTAAAAGCAAAAATGGAATTATATTCTCAACAAGTATGAAATTATTATTATTAATATAAATTTTGGTCATTATAGCTCGGATAATATTTGAAAATTTCAGTGTTTATTAAAATAGAATTGGAGTATAACGTTATTGGGATGTTTAACAGCTTTAATGTAACTCTTAACTCGAGTTTTAAAGATAAGAAAAATACTAGCTGTCTTTAAAATTCTGCATTTTTGTTCATGTTTTTGTCTCAAATGTAGGTTAAAATTTAAAAGATTTTTCTGTTTTTAATTTTCAGATACGAAATTCTGCAATGCGGCGATGTGATAATCATATCGTTCATCGTGTGGTGCGAAACATTCTGTACGATGGTTATTGTATTACCCGTTTTTTTATCAATAAACAGTTCAAACTACTGTCTTTTTCTGATTCCTATTATATTCTCTTGTTATGGATAACAGTTTGCCATTTCACGTAATGGCAAACCGAAAATTTAGGTAATTTCGTGAAATAGCCTAACTTTTAGGTTATTTCGTGAAACGGCAAAAGATTTTAGGCATTACGCGAATTTACCCAACACGGTTTGCCATTTCGTGAAATGGCGGGTTTCCAACATTGAAGTAACATATACACATTCAGTCTATCTACATCACATAAACGATTTAGACATCATGGAGTCAACAAGTTTTTACGTCACTTTGCCCAGCAATGCTAGTTTGAACTATTATTCTACTAATAAGGCGTCTAATTATCAAATTCGTTTACCTCGTACAATATATTTGAACGGAAAATATGAAGTGGCCTTAGCTGAAATTCAATACCCACACACATGGACGACAATGAGGCCAGGAATAGACTATACTCTGCATTATCGATCATCATCATCAGATGTATTTTATCCAGTTTATATTCCATATGGTTACTACAGAACCATACCTGAAATATGTACTGCAATAAATGCAGAATTACAAAAATCTATTAATGCAAACCCTATTAGGTTAAAGTATGATAAAATTAGTCGAAAAGTTTCTCTTATTTTAAAAGAGGAATATGATATTGTCTTTTCTACTGGATTAGCTGAGATTTTAGGATTTAAACCAGGTAGATGGTATAGAGAATCCGGTCCTGCTGAACATCAATCCGATGTGAAACATGGATTTTATACACTTTATGTGTATTGTAGTATTTGCGAGCCACAAGTAGTTGGAGATTATTATGTTCCTTTACTACGTTCTGTTCCCATTGAAGGGTATGATGGTGATATTATTATGAAAACTTATGAAGAACCTCATTACGTCACTGTAAACACATCCAAATTTGACACAATAGAAATGAATATTAAGGATGACACAGGTTATAATGTGTCATTTCAAACTGGGAAAGTGATATGCAAACTTCATTTTCGACCAAAAGCATTATGAAAGCATATAGACACGATCCGTCAGCATATCGCAACCATTTTCTTCGTCAAGTGGGCGGAGAATTACCAGGATTTAAAGGAGCACGAATACAATATGGAGATGGTATTGGTTCAATATTAGGATCACTGGCTCGCAAAGCTATTCCACTGCTTAAGGCAGGGGCTAAAATCGTTGCACCACATCTTAAAAAGGCTGCGAAAGATGTCGCGAAAGATGGTACAGGCCGAGTAGCACAACGTGTGATTGGTGATGTGTTAGGAGGACAAAAGAGAGCACAACCTGCAAAACCTGTCAGAAGGCGAAAGGCAGCCAAACGAATAACATTAACAAAATATAAGAAAGATATTTTTTAAACATGTCTTTAATTCATAATAATTCTTGTGAATGTAGCCTTTCTCCATTAGAATAGTTTCACGTACCACCAACGCAAACTGCTGTAGAAAAAAGTTATAATGTGGACTATCAACCACTCACTACCATTAGAGAGGGCGCTCCTATAGAATTCTACATTCCTGCGAGTACAGAAGAATATCTAGATTTAAAGAACAGCAGACTTCATATTGTATGCGCTATTGTAAAGGCTGATGGAACATCATGTGATGTAGATGATAATGTATCATGTATCAATGATTTGTTTAATGGGTTATGGTCCAATATTGAATTGTTTCTAAATGATCGTTTGGTATCACATAGTAACAATACCCATGGTTATACCAGCATCATATCTCATCTCATTCATGACTCGGAAGAAAGTCTCCATTCTGAGCGCTCTCTGCGTCTCGTCTATAAAGATACTGCCGGGTCAATGAATAGTCATGAGGTGAAAAGAGCTAATCATGAAAGATATGTATCAGGTTTTCATGTAAATGTTGATGGTGGTGAGGTAGCTCTGCAGGCAAATAATGGTTTACATAATCGTTATTTGTATACACGTCAAAGCCGTGTGTTTACGATCACAGGCGGTTTAAGGGTAGATTTGTTTGAGCAAGATCGCTATCTTCCCAATGGTATTAGTATGAAATTACGTTTACATAGACAAAAAGATGAATATGTATTAATGGCTGCAAATAATGGTTATAAAGTAGAAGTGAGAGATGCGTTTTTAACCATTCGCAAAGTGAGGGTTAGTCCAGGTATTCAGTTAGGACATGCGGATGCATTGATGAAAAGTCCTGCTAAGTTTATTATTACTAGAAAAGAGTGTAAAGTGTTAGCTATTCCAGCTGGATTTCAATCTTTTGCGAAAGATAACATATTTTTAGGCCAATTACCCAAACGTATTGTCATTGGACTGGTTCATAATGAAGCCTTTGCTGGAACAGTATTGAGAAATCCATACAATTTTGATCATTTTTTTCTGAACTATATGCAACTTTACACGGATGGTGAACCAGTCCTATCCAAACCTTTCAAACTTGAAATAAATCGAGGCAAATATCTTGATGCTTTTGAAACGCTTTACAAATCGTTTGATAAATTGAATGGTGAGAAAAGTTCCATTATAAAACGGGAAGATTGGTCTAGAGGTTATGCTTTATTTTCGTTTGACTTAACACCTGATTATGATGGTGATGATCATTATGCCCTTATCAAGCATGGGAATTTGCGACTAGAAATGAATTTTGCTGGTGCCTTGCAAAATACAGT
Source organism: Protula sp. h YS-2021 (assembly GCA_949752745.1). NCBI lineage: Eukaryota > Metazoa > Annelida > Polychaeta > Sabellida > Serpulidae > Protula > Protula sp. h YS-2021. The sequence goes on from OX457026.1 coordinate 106,168,758, forward strand.
CAATGTTATAGTGTATGCTGAATTTGATAACATTGTTGAAATAAGTGCAAATCGTAGCATTCAATTCGACTACCAGTCATGAACACGAAGCAGATAGAAGCCATCCTATCCCATGATGCCGCGACAAAAGACTTGTTTCAAGGTGTGTTTGCCATGGATCAGTTACCATCTTTACAACGCGGTGCCTATGTCATCAACACAGACGATCATGATGAGCCAGGAGAGCATTGGGTGGCAGTATATCATGACAAAGACCCTGTAGAATATTTTGACTCCTATGGACTTTTACCTATAGACAGTCGTTTGAATAAGTTTTTAAAGTTTAATTTCATGTATAATTCAGTTCCATTACAAACACCGATATCATCTACATGTGGATTTATTGTGTGTATTATATAATTCAAAGAGCTCGAGGACATAGTCCTTTTGAAATCATTGATGTATTAAGAAGAAGTGATGGTGATTTTGTAGTTAAAGATTTTGTATATAGACATTATAAACCATTATTTTATTGATGTATATAGATCACTATGTTGTATTAGTTAAGGTGTGGTAAATGTCATTCATAATAGGTAAAGGATTTTGTATATAGACATTATTTTAATCATGGTGTATTAGTTGTGGTAATTGTCAATGTTCATTTATTATGAATAAAAACAAGGCAGTTCTATACAAGTTTTCTTTTTATTGTGTTATACATTATTTTACATTCTTCTTTATTCAAAACATAGCATGAGGAATTAGTTACATGTCAAAACACTTATTTTACAAACCCATTCAATACATCGATAAACAAATGCCATTCATACCAATCTAAATTAATATATGTATCATAGACATTACATCCACGTTTGTAAATGCTGTGAAAACTAGCATAGCACTGTCCATTACCAAACTTTATCATTTTAACATCTTCGTGTTCAGACAGTTTCAGTTCATATCCATGATCATTTATATCGATGTCCATCACCATAACACACATCTGATGTGTCAGCTCAATGGACTTGGTGCCCCGCATGAGTTGCACTCCTTCCTCTTTGAATTCAAGCGTCAGGTTCTTTCCAATCCAATGCTTGTAACAGAGCGTACCATTCCCCTGTGTTGAGGGTGATGTAGTCGTATCGTTCTGCAAGCTCGTCATACTGACGAAATCGTACAAACACGTCTAGAGAGTTCTCAGTCACACGCACTTCTAAATCCTCTGAGAGTTTTAGAAGAAAGTTAGGTATCCTCAACTTCTCTAGATGGTCTTTCAACACGGATTGTTCGTCAGGGGATAGAATGATATACTTTCCAAAATGTCTTAGCACAATGTCATCACATAAGTTTCTCAGATATGAGAATCCACGTGTAATTGGTTCATATTCCGATAAAAAGTCTTCCATCTCGTTCAACAGTCAGATCAACTATGAGCTGTCTTCTCTGCAAAGATCTTTTTATGCTCGGATGATGTCAAACAGTGAATGTTGTATAACTTCTAGGAATCGTAAGACTGCGCGCCAATTCTTGATATCAAAGTGAATCATATCTGTATATGGTGTATATGGCACAACTCCCTTATAATCTGCTGGATAATCCTGTAAAAGATTTCTCCAAAATGTCACGCGTATGCTAGAATCATGTTCAGTCACAAACACTTCCACTTTATTTTCAAGTCTGCGTTCAAACCCAGATTCAAGCGGTATGTTTTTAAAGTCTTTCCACACTTCTGGTTTAAACCGATGATAACTTGTTCGAGAACCTATTATGACTTCATTCCTCTCATTTACAGTAAGGTAAGCACCATTCTTAAACATGTATGTATTCATGATTTTTCACCTTGTTATGCGCTGTCTTCTTGTCTGCGAAGCCTTTTATCCACTTCTTTCACTTGCTTCTTCAGCATTTTCCATTCAGGTATTGTCAGCAAAATTCCCTTTTTCGTAGGACGGTTACTTCCAGTCCCCTCATCTCTGAGGTACTTGCGAATGTTTACCACTCCTTCATTGCTCTGTTTCATAATCCTGATATACTTTCCATTTCCTAGAGAAAGCATTCCATCCCACGACTGTGGTGTTGGCGCCGTCGTCGCCGTCGTCTCCACTTTCAATTTCTTGATTGTAGTTGTAGGATTTTTCACTTTTAAGTCTTTCACTGTATCTGCAAGAGTATCCATATCAGTTGCAGATCTTTTACGACTTTCACGTTCCATGTTCACGCTTCAATGTTCACACCTCAAATAACTCTTACGTTGGAGGACCTCCCCCTTTTATAACGCTGCTTTGTAATGTCCATGCGCCAAGGTGGAATAGCCATCATTCAGCACGTACCGCTTGTCGTCATATGGAGAAAGGGCTACTTTCTTCAACTTCTCCGAAAAAAGCTGGTGGTTATGACTTCGAATAATGTGTCCTGTAGCCATCGTTTGAGTTTTGTTGAGTAAACTGTCTCTGTACTGCACATGTCGCATACGTCTTTGACAAGCTCGAGTGATGCCTTTAGCCGCATGTTTTTCTTTCCCGCCATACATCAAACTGTACATTTTCGGTCTGAGTCCAACAAATTCTTCAATGGGGATACCCGCCGTCTCATCCTTCATTTTTCCAAGCACTTTTTTGTTCACGTTGGAATGTAAGAAATGATCTGGCGGATTGTCACTTGTGTCAAACAGGTCAGCATCTTGCTGCATATCTTTGTAGATATCTTCCGTTTCTATGTCATAGCATAGACTGTCGGTGTCGCTGAACAACAACTTGGCATTGGGATACTTGACCATGATGTAATTGTAATGAAAGTTGAACATAAGCACTTTGCTGAGATCGAGAATGGTGCAACCAACTTGAATGGGCTTATCAAGAAGCAAATCCACTTTGCGTAAATGTACGGCGGTCAAATCTTCGTTGAAAATTTTAAATTTGTGGAAAGAAGGTTTAGCCACAAGTTTCTTGAACCGCTTTTCTTCGTGAACAAGTTCGACATTGATTCGCTTTCTCACATTTCCATGGTTTTGCCAAACACAGAATTATTCACGAGTTTGAAGAAGTCTTTCTCAAATGGGTTCTGGGCCAATTTTCTCTTTTCCGTGTTCAAGGTAATGTATTTCTCCAACCATTTGCTCTGTTCAAACATAATAGCACGGTGCACTTTGGTAACTTTCAACCCCAGTGAGACGTACCGCTGCAAATTCCTATAATGAAGCACATATTTCTTCTTGTTGTATAGGTTAGGTATGAGTTTTTCACCACGTTTGCCTTTCATGTTCAGATCTTTCCGTAACTTCTGACTGTATTCGGACAATTCTTCTACTTTGACGCATTTCCGTTCTGGAGCCACTGGGTAGTGATTATGACGATCATGGATTGAATGTGGGTATTCTAAATCCACTTCTAAAATGTACCCAATGTCGTCATCTTCAGCCACATCCATGAAGTCGAGGAATTCAGGCTCGCTCACCCACATAAATCCACGTCGCGGCATGCTTTGCGACATGGCCCAGCCATACAGGTTGTTTGCGTCCAGGTACATCAGGTAGTTGTTTGGCATCTCAGAATTGAAATTTGACACGTAGGGATTATTTGCTTTCGCGTACTTGTGCGTGATCACAGATATTCCTCCACGTAGGCCTTGTTCAACCATTTTGTACATATCAATGTCAGTGATCAATTCCAACTTCACCTTCGCCGCTTTTAGCATAGCATTCCAAGACAGTCCTGGCGCTGTATAATAATGGGCAGGATCCAATTCATATGTGTTAAGGCATACTTGACGAAAGTTTTCAAACACGTCAGCCAGCAGCAACACATCTGATTTCAGGTACAGGTCATGGTATTCACCGAATGTGGTACACTTGAATGTATTCCACACCTTCTGCGCATGCGCATAATCCTCGTCGCTGATGTCTTCTTCACTGAGCAGACTGTAAAACTTGTCCTTGGACGGCAGTTGTGTTTCAACAAACTTGGATGACTCATCCACGTAATCATAGGGGTACACTCCCTTTCTCAGCAGTAAATCTTGTTGGTCACTATCGTGAATGTGAGACGTCATGTTGTAGAAATTGTCTTTCCCTTCTGCCGCAAGGTTGGATACTAACTTCTGTAGAGAGGTACTCATAAAGTGAAAGCTGTCTGTAAATTTTAGATTGCTCATGGTGAATGCAATATATTTCTCAATGGTGTTGGGAATGACTGTAATCGTTTCATTTTTGAATTTCCCAATTTCGTCCATGATCAGGTGACTGTCATAGCCTCGCAAATTGTGGAAAAACACAGGAATGATAAAAGAATCTTTATCCCCCTGCTTATCCTTTCTAAGTCGAAATTGTAGGTTACATTCATTATGCGCTGCTCCGCGATATTTACCATTGATATGATCATGATCTCTCACACGATCTGCTCCTAGAGGCTCATGACAAATGTAGCAATCGATGGCGTTCTTAAAATTCTCTTGATCCTCATGAGTCATCACCATATCTACCGGCAGCTCTAAACCACGCACAATACGGTCACGCTCGTTGACCATATGGTCTAAAAAGACTTTTACAGCATTGTCTCCTCGATACACGACTGGTGCGCGTGTTTCATATTGACTGACAACCACATAGGCAAAGCTGTTTGAACGATGATGTTGATACTTGTCTCCTTCATGCTTTTTCGTGAAACATTCAAAGTCTGCATAAATTACAAACGGTGCTCGCTGTTGTTTAGCCACATTCTTAAACTTGATGAAAGGTTCCTTGGGAAATGATAAACGTTGCGCTCCATGCTTGCCACAGACTTCACGATGTTCATCTAGAAGATCTTGTCGTATAAACCCGTGAAGACAGTTGAAACAATAAAATGCTGTACCATGATGCTTTGATCGATAAGTCATAAGTCTGCTGAAATTCTTGATCAAGCAGTAATGTCTTTTCTTACCATTGCTAATCATAAGTAAATTAATTTCTTTTGCACTGACGTTTCGACTAAGTTGTATTGGAACAACTACATCATGTTCATATCCAAAAACGTTGATAGACACATCATTCTCCTTTTCAAATTTTGGAATGTCCGTAATAGGTGTCGGAAATGTCATGCCCTCTACCTTTAATTCCTTCTCAAATGGCTTGTAATTATTCACGCGATTTGGATTGCTCTTGGAAGGGTGAAGATGAGCCAATACAGACCATAAGAAGCACTTGTTTTCATCATTCTTAATGTTTATAACACTCTCTGTTTTCTTTACTTTCTTCGGCAGTGGGATAAAACTGTTCGCTTCTAGAGGTGCTAACGTAGCTGTATGTACTTCAATGTACAGTATATTATCCAGAAACCAGCCAGAGCCTTGTCGCTCATGTTCGTCAAACTGGGTAAACAATTCTTTATAGGCTGTTGGTAAGTCCTGATCAATATCCACTGGATTGTACGCTGCATACGTTGGACTGCTGATAAATGCATTATCCAATTGTTCTAACATGATATCCTCTGCATTTGGTGTCATTTTCTTGAAGCGAGCATGCACTACAATGTACCATTTCATTCCATGTTCTAAAGTCTCCAGCAAATGTGTCTTGATACGGTTCTCTTGCTGTCGCATTTCAAGCAGTAAATCTGTTCCATTGTCGGGCTCAAAACGTTTCTCCTGCGCGTTTTCACCAAGACTAATTCTTCTGCCTTTCCCTACTTGCCCCGTCTTTTGCCTCTTTACAGTTTGTTCTTCGTGAGGTGGAGTGCATGTATGCGCATCAAACACATCCATTGAGGGAAGTATTACATTGCATCCATGGCAGAGAACTGAACTCGGTATGAAAATGCCATCTTGCTCCATCTTTCGTCTCTTTGCTTCATTCTGTCGATCAAGCTCTTCAATAGCACGTTTCACAACAGTTGTCATCTCATTTTCAGCGCATGTATGCGACTCCAACAATTCCACTGATGGAAATGTTGCATAACACTCATAGCAAAAGACTCGTGAGTCTGAACTATCAGTCATTGTTGCTGTCACATCAATTGCTTGAACTGAAATGCTTGAAATAGGTTCTCATACAGCCCCTTTTATACCACTCAGACTTCGTCAAATTGACTCAAATTGCAAAATGTCTACAAACCAAAGTTATCCAGAATGGCCTGAAAGATATAACTATGCTGAATCGTCAAATTGTCTTACCCCTAGGGGGGGGGGTCCTCACCTCTGACAGTTGACCCCTAGGGGGGGGGGTCCTCACCTCTGACAGTCGACCCCTGGGGGGGGGGGTCCTCAAACCGAAGTTGTTCAGAATCGTCTGAAACATATAACTATAACTGAAATCACAAAATTTTACTAGCCCTGGGGGGGGGGGGGTCCTCACATTTTCTTACCGGTGACAGTCGACCCCTGGGGGGGGGGGAGGAGGTCCTCAAAACTGAAGTTGCTTAGAATAGTCTGAAAAGGATAACTATGCTGAAATCGCAAAATTTTCTTAGCCCTCTGACAGTCGACCCCTAGGGGGGTCCTCACCTCTGACAGTCGACCCCTAGGGGGGGTTCTCACCTCTGACAGTCGACCCCTAGGGGGGGAGGGAGGGGTGGTCCTCAAACCGAAGTTGTTCAGAATCGTCTGAAACATATAACTATAACTGAAATCACAAAATTTTACTAGCCCTAGGGGGGGGGGGGGGGTCCTCACATTTTCTTACCGGTGACAGTAGACCCATGGGTGGGGGGAGGTCCTTAAAACTGAAGTTGCTTAGAATAGTCTGAAAAGGATAACTATGCTGAAATCGCAAAATTTTCTTAGCCCTCTGACAGTCGACCCCTAGGGGGGGGTCCTCACCTCTGACAGTTGACCCCTAGGGGGGGTCCTCACCTCTGACAGTCGACCCCTAGGGGGGAGGGAGGGGGGAGGGGGGGGGTCTGATGACGTCACTTCCTGTTTTCGGATGCCCATTTCCCTACTACTTTTCCATTACACTCTTTGCTTTACCGGATGTTTACCATTTGTCATCACCAATACTTTCCACTGCGTGTTTAAATTTCTTGGGGTCTGACATTTGCAAAATTTCTTCTGCAACGCCACTCCTTCCTACCGACTTTGCCTTCTCGTACTGTTAGGCCTGTTCAGCATTATCAATTGATTGAATCGTATTGATTTCCCTGGAATTTAAACTCGCACGGGTAGAAATTGGAAAGAGGTGAGTACTTTCCAAGGATCTATATATATCTATATATCTATCAATCAAACAATCTATCTATGTATCTATCTATCTATCTATCTATCTATCTATCTATCTATCTATCTATCTATCTATCTATCTATCTATCTATCTATCTATCTATCCATCTATTATCTGTCTATCTATCTATCTAATTATCTATCCATCCATCCAGCCATCCATCCATCGATCCATCTATTAAACTTATTCAGACACAATCAGCAACAGAAAGCCTTATGTGAATTATTACTATGCCTGTTTGTCTGTAATATCTGAGACAGACGAAATCACAACATCTTATGTTCATTTGTTCTACGCTTTTGTAAAAGATTCTTCCAGTTTATTAGTAAGGGCTTATTTATTTTTATGGTAAAATATTATCATCACAATATTGCATATTATAAAGCACTACACATTGTATGTTTAATTATGGCATTATTTTATTTTGCACTTTTAGCCAACTGGTGCTACGTACTGTTCAGAAACACTTGACCACTTAATCAGTTACTTCATCTACACGCTCATCAGTGAATGCATCTAGACTTATTGTTAAACGGAATATTTTATCGCTCACAATACTTCTTATCTGTCTATGGTTAAATGTCGATGATTTTGACAGTGTATTTTATCCATATCCGGTTGAAGAGTCAGTTTGTCCATTACCTCTGATACTAGTAATTATCGTCCACACTTTTTTGAAGTCCATTGAAAATGATTGGGCTGCCAATTATTATATCGGTCGATGTCAGTAATCTCAGAAGTGCTTTTTATGTATCTGTGGTTGAAGAATATGTGTGCATTGTTGGTAGTTTGCGTTCAAATGCAACAAAGGTGCCCGGGATCACTGCGTATAACCACAAAAAACTGTCCACGTGTAAGTGTCAACGTAGCAAATAATTAAGATTGTTCACTTATTTCCTTATGTTTGTTACGTGTAAGTGTCTACGTAGCAAATAATTAAGACTGTTCACTTATTTCCTTACGTTTGTTACGAAATTCAAAGCAATAGTAGTGCTTGTATGTGTGTTTTATTGAAACACTTAGTTCAAGTCATGATGTTGTAGCTCAAGGCATCTAACGGGAACCAGTAGAACTTACAATTGACTAATTTCTGGATTATTTCAGCACAATAGAACTTGTTTTAAGACGTATTAAGTGTGCTAAAACATTACCTTTAAAGTTTTTCTATGTAAAGACATTTCCGTGTTTTTAATCTCATCCTTTGGATATCTCTAAATTTTACAAAAAACATGTAAAGGCTATGTGGGAAAATATTTCATAGAATTAATGTATGGAGTCATATATTTTTTTAAAACCAAATTTGGTTTAGCTAATTTAGCAATGGAAAGTAAAAGCGCTTCATTCAGGTTAAAGTGAAATTACAGGACGCAACGTTTGCAATGAAAGCACAACAAAGTGCAACATCGGGCATTATTTAAGAAAAAAATAACTGGTTGCAAAATGGGTATTTATAAGGTTCTGCGATGTTATTAACATAGTTATGTGTACTATGTGCGGTCATGTTTGTTTTGTTTCCTCGCTATAATGTGTTTAATTATTAAACATGAATGGACGTAAATAAAGAAGTAAAAATTTATGATGACGAGCTTCTTATATGTCTTTGTTAAAACTACAACTACAAAGAAAAAAGTAAATGTATTACTCAGCAACCTAATTATTATTGCTGTAGCAGTATATAGATAAAGTATCGCCTTGTATTTTTAGTATTTGGTGGTAATGGTTGCATCATTTATGTTATTTTGTTGATGATGTTATATTGACGATATTATATATGAAGTTATTGAAAGTAGCTTAAGAGTGTTTTATGTTTCAACCAGAACACTTGGTATTTCTCACAGTCTCACACATACAATTATGTGAAGTGCTTATTCTTTAGTTGTTGTATCATTCGTTTTATTATTTATTTAGGAACTAATAATTACTATGTTCAATCATTCACTAGTGATATTATTGTGCAAAATTCATTCATATGTGGCTATTTGTATACTATTGTATAGGCTTCTTCGGTGCTACAAAGTTTCATATTGCAAATTGTATACCAAGCGTGAAAGCTTAAAAATACATAATAAACAGTGAAATGAAAATAAATGGGTTTCCTTGGATATTAATAGGTATATTTGTTTTGCAGGATTATTGAAAATATTGTTGATGCAATTACATATTTCGGTTCAGAGCGTTCAAAGCCAGCCATACATAAAGAACGGTTGTACATTAAGCTTGAAGGAGTATTATATTCCTCCGGTTTCGTCACTTGTAGCTGCCTGGAGTCACATTTTGTCATGAATGTTTTCATCATATCAGCAATGCATCACCCCGTCAGAAGGCATAACCACATGGACGTTCGGGAAAAGTTGATTTAAAACTTTGCACAAAGTGCGTAGTCGCGTTTCAGTGTCTCTGTAAAACAAAGATGCCACGATAGTCGACGATAATTGTCTCGATGTATTTGTAGATGCAGATACTGGCAATCCGCATTTCATCTAACGTAAGAAGAGTTGCATATACAGCATAAGGCTAATGTACAATACATTGCTAATGTACAATGTACAATCATTCTTGCCCTTGCTTATTCCGGTATTGTCATCATAATTCACAACTCATATGATATTTTATTGCGTTCATGTAACTTTGTAACTTACAACGAAAAGAAAATGCAGATTTTTTCCTCGCAATCGGCTGAATTACCACAAAATTAATGGCAAAATGCCGATAATTAACTAATAAATCGAGTCAGTATTTAATCTAAATTACACATGAAATATTTCTGACATAAAACATTTTATTTATTATACCTAATTGTAATCAAGTTCTTAAAATTAGTGGCGGACTTAAACTTCAGACTAAACCTATATCTGTCCAGTAAGACTGACTTTAACAGACTGACCAAACACGTGGAGAAATAACAACGAATGGGGTAGGATATGGTTAAACAGAACACGTGTCCTAAACCAAGGGATCACCTGACTTTAACACATGTCTTAAATTTAAGGGCCATATAAAAGTTAAATGTACTATCTAAAATAACTAACACCAAGTCCGCTACATGGCTCCCCAAATTACGCAGAAATTTAACGAATAAATCTTGCACGTCATATAACTTCATAGTAATAGATATAAAACGTGTCTACAAACTCTCTATTACGCATATCACTGTCATAATTTTGGTGTGTCAAACTTCTAGCGAAAACATCAAAATATATTGGCATGTTTATTTAAGCGTTCAATACCTTTAATAACAAAATTTTTGGCGTGGAATTTACCCCATGTTCTCCACAAAAAGAACTAGCTTCGTCACTGATCTAATAAGATACTTGACTTTACCAAAGCGTTTGCCTTTACTGTCTAGATGTCTGTCACCGAATGCAAGTGTGACACTTCTCACGAAGCCATCAGATGACTTGTTAACCTCATGGACCTTCCCTAAAGACCATAAATTCCTTGGTAACCAATCGTCTCGAATTAAGACTATGAACGAAATTTTTCCGCTGACGTGTCCACTTTGATCTACTTTGCAAATAGTGGACATACTCATGTTTCCAACGAGACCAAAACTGATCAACGAGGTATTGTACCCTCCTCCAGCGCTTTACCGAATAGACATGGTCACATTGGAATTCGCTTGGTGGAGAGACAACCACTTTCGTTTTTCCAGTTAGAAGGTGATTTAGAGTAAGTGGCTCCAAGAAGTTCAGATCAGTTAAGGACTCCAGAAGAGATCTGCTATTCAGAACAGTAGATACTTCTGTCATGAAGGTATGAAGTGACTCATTATCCAACTCAGAACCGTGTTGGTGCATAAGGAGGGCTAAAACACTTCAAACCGAACAAATGACATGTGGGAGGCTGCAAGTGAATTCGTTTGAAATTGAAATATACAGTTGTTCTCCAACAAGAAGCGTCTAACTGAGGGCTCTTGGATCTTCATGAACTGTTCCCTCAACTCTTTGGAAGCGCCAACAAAGTTTGTGCCTTGGTCACATCTAAGGAGTGAGATATGTCTGCGAATCGCTACAAATCGCAGGAGTGTATTGATAAACGAGCTGGTGGTCAGCGAGTTGACCACTTCAATATGTACAGCACGTTACGAAAGACCTGTAAATTGGCAACGCCATCGCTTAACATCTCTTCGCGTCGACTTCACAATAAAAGGGTCAAGTCCAGACCACAGTGTGTGAAGGGTGCATTAGGTTGCATACGGTCTGCAGGCAGGAGGGCTAAAACACTTCAAACCGAACAAATGACATGTGGGAGGCTGCAAGTGAATTCGTTTGAAATTGAAATATACAGTTGTTCTCCAACAAGAAGCGTCTAACTGAGGGCTCTTGGATCTTCATGAACTGTTCCCTCAACTCTTTGGAAGCGCCAACAAAGTTTGTGCCTTGGTCACATCTAAGGAGTGAGATATGTCTGCGAATCGCTACAAATCGCAGGAGTGTATTGATAAACGAGCTGGTGGTTAGCGAGTTGACCACTTCAATATGTACAGCACGTTACGAAAGACCTGTAAATTGGCAACGCCATCGCTTAACATCTCTTCGCGTCGACTTCACAATAAAAGGGTCAAGTCCAGACCACAGTGTGTGAAGGGTGCATTAGGTTGCATACGGTCTGCAGGCAAATCGGTCACCTTCTGATGGGCAGCTTCTGCCCTCAGCCTCCTACAGATCACGCAATGATAGATAAAAAACCGAGCAACCAAACCACGGCAACCAACTATTCAAAATCCCTTGGAATGCACCGCGTTTAAAGTCATGCCTTTCCCTTGATGCAATACCGAATCATGGCAGTAGCCAATGATCAGATTAGCAATACGACTAGACTTCGGCACCACAACAGGGTGTATAGTCAACACAAGTAGGGTTGACTTCCTCAGACGTCTTCCGACTTTCAGCAAACTATCCTGTAGAAAACAGTCCAAAGCATTTAATGAACTCGACAACTTCACTGGCTCTGACTTTGAGATACGATCTAATCTTGTAAGAACGAGCTCTGAGTTAACTTCGGTATTCAGTGCTCTGCTTATTGTAGGCTTTGAAGATTAACTGTATCGTAGACTGAGACAGCATTTCTAGTTGCTCTTTGCTTTTTCTGTTTTTTGTTGTTGTTGTTGCATTCTTCCACAGCAGAATCAAAGCCACTACTCTTTTCAGCCTGCGCCAGCTTGATATGTGAGAAAACCGTTTGAACTCAAACTCATTTGAAGTTGTGACGAATGAAAGCTTCAGGACTTCATGATCACCGTTACTTATCTCTTTGTTTGCATCAAAAATGGCAAACTCGGTTGCCAAAGAAAGTCTGGTCCTAAAAACTATCTTGAATAGCATAAATCCTTAACTAGGCAACCACGCGATGCTATATCTGCAATGTTGATTGTACCAGGAATGTAATGCCATTGTTCGGTATTGGTCTGGGAACGAACACATGAAACCGTTTTGGGGGTATTGCCTATGTATCCCAGTACGACTTGGCTGTCCGTCCAAGACACATGCCTGATATCCTAATATACAAGCTCCCTTTCGATCGGTTTTGCCATATTAACAGCTAGCACAGCTACCGTTAGCTCCAGCCTGGGAACAGTAACAGGCTCAATCGGAACATCTCTTGATTTCCCCATAGCCAGAGAAACATGCGGATTTCCTCTGCTGTCAACAAGACGTACATAGCTACAGCACCCATATCCTACCACATAGGCATCGCAAAAATGATGCAGTTGAACCTCAGCTATGTGAAAACTCTGTGGGTGAAAACAGCGAGATACTGTTACTTCTTCAAGGTCCACAAAACTATCGAACAACTATCCCCATTGGTACTTCAGATCTTCTGGGATTTCCTCATCCAATCTTGCTCCAGCAATACACCGGTTCTGAAGGATTCGTTTTCCCATCAAAGAGTTGGGAACTATAAAACCCATGGGATTATAGAGTGCGGCTACTACAGGTAACAACCTTATTCGAGTCCTAGGGGAGTGCTTAAGCTCGACGCGAAACTTAAGCGCGTCCAACCTGATATTCCATAGTACACCCAATGTACGCTCTAGAGGCCAATTTTCAAACCGTAGGTCAACATTAGCTTGGTTTGACCTTATCTCCCTTGTAACATCCAGGACCTCTGCGGAATTTGACACGAATTTATGCACCTTCAAACTTGCCTCCCCGCACATATCTGACGTTTTGCGAATAAGTTCATTCGCCTGCTTGGGTTTCGTAACGCTCTTGATCCCATCATCTACATAGAAGTTGCGTCGCAAGAAATTACTTGCTGCTAAGCCGTACTTATGCTCGAAGTCATCTGCCACTTGCTTTAAGCCGAAGCTGCTACATGATGGTGATGATGGAAGTCCGAACGTATGCACACACATTGCATACACACATGGCTCCTTTGATGTATCGCCACGAGGCAACCAAAGGAAACACATAAAGAAACGGTCATTTTTTGGTACTTGAATTGATAAAACATTTTTTAAATCTCACATACAAAGACTACCGTTTCCTGACGAAACCTCAACAGTACACCGAGAAGCGTGTTTGTTAAGTTTGGACCTTGCAGCAAGAGATCATTGAGGGATACTCAGGGAACTTGGAGCTGCAGTCAAACACAACCCTCAGCTTGATGGCAGTATGAACCCGATGGTGGGGAAGATACCAGACTACTTTATCCAGATCAGAAGGTGGAACAAGAGTTGCCTAATTCTTATCGAGCATTTCAGTCATGAACTCGGTGTACTTTTGTATGAGTTCTGGTTGACAATCAAACCTACGCTTGAGAGATTCGAGTCTTTCCTCCCTAAAAAACTTTGAGCAGTAGGACACACTGATGTACCTTTACGAGCCTCTTGGTAGTCAACATGTGGGAGAAATGATTAAGTTTGTTGCACTTACCACATGTTTTACCATAGGCCTTACAGAATTGTTTGCCGCGTTTATGTGCACTTCGGCAGTACCGGCATTTCTTTGTTGCTTTGTCATTTTGTGTTTTGGGCTTTGGTGGCTTCTTCACGTGTTTAGTCCGGACCTCGCGTGTAAATTGTACATCTGAATCGAGTTGTTTAATCTGTTTCAACCGCTGATTTGCAAGTTCACTCACTCGGCATATATTGATTGCAGTGTCCAGATCAAGCTTTTTCTCACGAAACATGCGAGAGCGTGCTGCGCTGTCCGTGGTTCCCAAAACGATTCTGTCGCGTATAAAGTCGTCTACTAGCTCACCGAATTCGCATGAATTTGCTAAGTGGCGGAGGCGAGTGACGTACTGATCAATGCTTTCATTCGAACCCTGACCAGCAGTGCCAAAAATGTAACGCTCGTAAACAACGTTACGCGAAGGTTTAAAATAATCTTCCAAACCTTTCAGAGATCTTTCCGGGTCTTCTTTGTCTTCGTCCGAAATTCGTAGCGCTTGGAGAATTCGGAGACATTCTTTTCCCATTACGGATCTCAGCGTGGCCATTCGGATGCTTTTGTCTTTGTTCCTGAGTTCTGTAGCAGTTTCGTAGTCTTTCCATTGCTGTTGGAAGAATTGCCAGTTGTTGGGCAGATCGCCTTTTGTTTCCATAGGAGCAGGGATCGGAAAATTTGATGCTGCCGCCATACTGCTAATTGTCAATCACTGGGAGCTTATAGTCACTTAGATGAATTAATTTATCCGTATACTATTATCCCGATTGACTTTCACGTGATTTTTCTTGAACTTAACTTAACTGTTGCTTATTTTTTTTGTTATTCCAATTTTTTAGAGTACATCTGACACCATGTTATTGGTGTGTGTATGTTGTACACCAATTAAGAATGCAAGTAACTAATAAGCAATTACTAAGTTTATTTAATAAAAACACGTCTACTCAGCTATGTGTATCTTTTGTAAGCATGCACAGAATACGGGGATGAATGTGGTTAGTTAAAGCGGACCTATTTCCTGGAACTTGATTACTCATACACGCATGATCTGATAGGCATCACTAACACTGATGGCAACTGAAAGCCTGATATTATTTGTTCAAATACATAAGTTTCAACCTGAAACTAAACTCACGATGTTCAAGCTGAGATTACTCTAGGTCGAGGCCAGAGGCTACACGAAGCCAAACACTGAAGCTATACCAAGTCATAACCAGAGGCTACTACAAGCCAGACCAAAGACCATAATAAGTCAGAACCATAGGCTTTGATAAGTCAGAACCAGAGGCTATACCAAGGCAAACAAACGTCTTGACTAAGCCATAACCAAAGGCATTACTAAGCCAGCTAATAAAACTGACTTGCTAGACAAACTTGTCCACTCATTGGTACTAAACCAGGAGAAGCTTAGCATAAGCTATCATGCATTGAATAAATGCAAAACCAGCCTTTGAGGCCAAAACAGAAGCCACGAAGGCTAAAGCTATACTGAAGAACAGAGCAAAAAGCAGTGCAGAAACTAGCCCCGTATCTGATTAATTATATTGTATTATATTACGCTATTGTTAATTTAAACGGTTACAATTTGAAAAATAAATCCTTTTGTGTTTTTTTTATAAAGTTAAAAGATAATGAGTATTCCTATGCATTTTAAATGGTCGATGCGTAGTAGATCCTATTTTTATAATGTACACATATTAACAATACCAAATAATGTAGTTTTACCAACACATGTGCACTCCTTAGACAGAATTGTGTTCCTTTTTTACTCACAGGAGTGTATATTTATTAAACCGAAATTTGCTCTAGTTGAATGACGACACAATGAAATAATGAAATACACTGAATTCTATTTCCAAACAACCGTAAAGATTTTCAAGCGCCTGTGAACGTTTTTATCATAAATTTAGCAATTTAAATAAACACTGATCAGTTAATTTAAATCGAAAACGGGCTGTTTGATAAATACTCGACAACAAAATAATACATAAACTGATTTTCTAAAAAAAAACTCACTCCGCACGGAAAATAAAATAGAAAATAAGCCTGTTCAGAGAACGAGCCGGGCCGGAAGTCGGGGGAAGGGGGGGGGTGATTCAAGTACTCTCCTTTAACCCCTACTAATGGACTAAACAATACATATAATTTTCTTCCAGTACTCGCCTGTCTTTTCTACTGAAGTATCAACAACAAAGCGAACGGTACGGTGGAAGGGGACAGGGGCGGGGCGCCTGGAAAGAGGGTGGGAGGTAATCAGAACAGCGACATTTTTTATTTATTTGCCATCAAATACTCGTTGATCTTTATGATTTTACCAAAAACAGAACATGTTTAACGCCATTAAAAATAGTTTTTAAGTTTTACCGTCATTGCGATTCAACAATTCTGAATAGATTACAACCAAAGACACAACGTAAGTAACCTTGTGCAAGTAGTTTTTAAATGTTCACTTCGGTGCGATCAAAGACTCTCACATTTAGATATCATATACGAAACTAATTTAGTTAAAGTCACAACCAAAGTCTCATAAAAGCGAGACAGCTTTTGAGGTTCTCGCATAAAGCGAAACGCCTTTTTAGAGTATTTGTGTACTGCTTGCGATCAATGCCAAGGCTATTTGACAAGTACACGGCAGTAACAGAGAAAAATATACATAAAACACGTAAATAAAACCATTAATACTGCTTTTAAGGATAAGATTTTCTAAATATGTTGAGTCTGTTTAAAAATATGATATACCTTTTAAGATCTGATTAATTTTGAAAAGTGCATTTTAAATAACAACGCTTAAATCATAATTTAAACACAAGATACATATTATGCAGTTGCGACCGAGAAACAAGTGAGAAAGATTCTGTGTTTATTTTAAAAAATTTAAATCCCTAACTACTTGTAGAATCATTTTAAACTTACAGATTATATCTCTATCACTGGCTAAATTTTAAGCAAAAATATGCCGGTAATGTGAAAGAAATTCTAGGTTAAAGGCACTTTTGCAGACAAACAATAGACTTTTTCGTTTTTCGCGATGTTCATGTTTTTTTAGAAGATTACACGCCAGAGAAGAGGGTTGAGATTGCCTGCACCAATTTCCAATTTTAAGAAACAGAATCCGTAAATTTGTAATATACTTGACACACGGAAAGAGAGTTGGGAGGGGGGCTGGTCACCCAGATTATTTACTCACTTTTTTCACAACTGATTTATTGAATTCTATAAATATAAGGGTAAAATACCGGAAACTTTCTTGGTCTTCGCGTTGTCACTATAGCATTCCCAAATACCACGTGTCCATCAAGACGTCTGTGTGCTGTAACCTGAACGTTCCGTACGTTCCTGCATCGTACAGCGCGTTTCTGCGTCATCCAGTACATATCTGAGGTGTTGAGCGCATAGCTGAGTTGTTCAGCGCGTACCTGAGCTGTCGAGCGCGTAACTGAGTCATCCAGCGCGTACCTGAACCATCCAGTGCATAGCTGGGTTGTCCAGCGCGTAGCTGGGCGTCCAGCGCGTACCTGAGCTAGCGAATGCGTAGCGGGGGTGAGGGGGCGGGTATCATGGTGGTCTCTGTGCTGCTCTGTTACTGGTTGGCTCCCAAACTAGATTTAGCCCTCCATCTTAGTCCGAAACGTCCACTGTCACGGACGGGAAATGAAAGATCATCCTGCTGTTTACTAATTTATTTCGTATCCTGTGTCACAATGTGGACTGCAATAAATAATAACAGATCTGAACACATTGACGCAAAATTAATGCCAAAATACCGATAATTAACAGATAAAACGAGTCAGTATTTAATCCAAATTACACATGAAATAATTCTGACATAAAAACATTTCATTATAACTAATTATAATCAATATACGGATGTGAGACTGAGAACTCATCAGTGGCTTTGAGGGGAACAGGCCCAAACCCCCCGACCGAAACCCCCCCGGCCCTAACCCCCCCCGTCAAAACCCCCCCGACTAAAACCCCCCGGCGGCCTAAGCCCCGACCCAAAACTCCCCCGTTCTCAAGTCTATTTTATATTTTGTAATTGCGATACATCCACGCTGTTAATTACACTTCAAATGCCCATTGAAGAGATCACACGGCGTTTAAAATTGCAAGTTCCGAATCACTGAAGGAACTGATCATCATTATAAAAGAAACTTCATACATCGATTGATGATAGCACTCAGTTTTTGAAATTGCAATTGTTCTTACGATTGATGAGTGTGTACACATTAAAAATTGCAATTAATATGCCGGTTGCGAGATCAGTCGAATTTACAAATTACAATTTCTCTTGCGGTAGATGTGGCTTATATCCATTGTGATTCATTTGAATGAGTTATTTAGTGACTCAGATTGCTGTGAAAAATCATGCTACCATCATGGAATACATCACATCTGCGAAAGGGAATCAAAAAAATATTGTATCAAGGGCATTTATACGTAAAGGAAAAAGTTCTAGCAAATGGCTATGTTTCGTACGAGGGCCTAAAGAGGCACCAGAACAAATTATCATTACATATTTTTTTGGAGAACGGGGGGGGGGGGTTTGGTCGGGGGGGTTTAGGCCGCCGGGGGGTTTTAGTCGGGTGGGGGGGTTTACGGAGGGGTTAGGTTCGGGGGGGGGGTTCGGTCGGCGGGGGGGGGGGGTTCGGCCTAGACTCGGCTTGGAGAAGTGAATAGACTGATATTTTCATTGAACTGTAGATTGGTAAAATATAATATTGAAAAAGATTTTTTACATGGGACCCAAGATAAAAATAAAATATTGTTTGAAAAGTTGGAAAATAGTCCCGGTGGGCAATTGTAATAAGTAGACAGTTGTCCAGTGCGGAATTACTCGGTACACAGTTGTCCGATAGGCAGTTGTCGAGTAGACAAATTTGCTGTTCCCCAAATTATAATGTTATTTGCATTTCTTATGGCATTAAGTATTCATTAGTTTGTGCAACTATTAATAAGGGTATAAGTTTAATTTTCCAAGTTTATTCGTTTACAGTTGAGTAAATAAGCATTTATACTTTGGCAGAATTGCTTTAATACTGTATAATGTATATTGTCAAAATGCAGATCGGAGCACATAAGCGAGGGTGAAATGTGGCTCAAGCATTTGAAGGGCTTAAAAGGTTTGTATTTCTGTAGAATATTTTTGAGTTTATACTCGAATCAGTTGTAAATAATAATATTGATTTAATATTGGTGCGTCTATTTTGTCTAAATGATATTACAATAATCTGTTGGATTTTTGTATTGTTTTATTATTTTATGGATAGATTATGGAGCTGAGTGCTTTGTAAGCGATTCGAGCGCTTGTTAAATGACAGAAGTGAGTTCATTGTCCTCCAACAAGTGCTCATATCCCATAGACAACACGACTGCGCAGGACCTATCCCTATTATAGCACACAAGCAAAACCGACTCTTAGCGCAAAAAGCCAAAGAGATTCTGCCCGAAAATTTTTCAGGGTATTGTCCTGTGATACGAGTGTCGTATAGTAACTTGTGCAATTCAAAGGAAAATAATCGTCATCGTCATAGTGTTTCTGAGTAATGTCTATTGTATTTCTGTGAATTAGCTTCTTAACTTTTGAACACGGTTTCATTTTTTATACGGGACTAAATAATTCACTTGTTGCGTGTAATAATATTGCTTTAAAACATTTATTCTTATATGGCAGTTAATCTGCATGTCACGGCACTCCATATCGCGTCGCTTATATAACGTTGTTTAGCCCTTTTTATTTGGATGTCGTGTCGACTTACACATAGGCTAATTAACATTTATCCAGATTTTTTATTTCTGGCGTTCAAAATACATAGTATGGACGTTAAATTAATTGTTGTTTTTCTTTTCAAGCGTGTCGATTGGAGCTATGTGTTGCAATGAAAATTGGTGCATGTGCAATGCGATTAGGTGCAACAAAACACATGTGCAATCCAAGTGGAAAAGCACAAGTTTTATGTTGACAGTAGGTCTATTTTGTTGGAAAAAAGTGCTTAGTACCTGCCGTGAAGTCAGTAAATATTCAATTCGTGAGTAAAACTTGTTGTTAAGAAACGAAAAATAAAAAAAAGTAAATAAATGGTTTAAACGGGTAAATTTGAGAGTAAAACAAAACAATCGGCTTTAAATTTGCATTTTGTGACGGTTGCAGTTGGCATTGAGTACTTCTCGGAGGGAACGCGTTTGCCTCTGATTTGTGAAATGTTATTCAAGCCAAGCATGATCCGAAAAGAGAACAGTGTTTGCAGTCCAAGGTCGATGTGAATTAACTGGTAGCGTTCAAAACATTCATCACGATGTGAACGATGCAAGCAAAAAATACCATAAACAACTTAACCTGTCATTTAAATAATCTTTACTGCATTTATTCGGCACTCTTTCAATCAACATTGCTTAGAACTGATGATAATTAAAACTACAAATTTCTTAATTTGGTCTTAAACGACAATTATTCATTTTTAAATCTATGAACATAAAGTGACTATGAAAAACAACATCTTTGTCAATCGTGCTGCCTTTTTGTTACATAAACGAGATATTTTTCCTCCAACATTCCTCTTTTATTTTCGCCAAGGTCCCATTACCATAATCCATGTTGTGAAAAATAAAATAATGATATTGATAATAGTGTTCATCATCATATACAGTTCTTATATAGCGCGTGGTCACACTGAACTATCCCAGCGCTGTACATCGAAATGTTCGCCATGGGATTTCTTGAAAAGGTGTGTTTTTAGAGATTTCTTGAGTCTTTGAAAGTTTTCTGTATATTTTATTTCTAATGGCGGAGAGTTCCATGCTGTTGGAGTAGAAATTGTGAAAGCACCTTATCCACATCTCTTTAAATTATACTTAAGTTGCCTCAATAGGAAAAGGTTTTCAGATCGGAGTGAGCGTAAAAGCCTATACGGTGTTATAAGGTGACACAGGTATGACGGTGCCATTCCGTGCAGAGCTTTGAAAGTTAGAGTTGCAATCTTGAATTCACACCGTGATAATGATTTCAGCTTTATACAATCCTTAATCTCTGGAACATGGTTTAAGTGGAACTTATCACCAAAGCTCTCCACAATTAAAAAGTAACTATTGCAGAGCTCCCCATTCAGGTAATTTACTGGCATGATGAAAAACACCAGTGATTGCTGTAGATGAAAAACACAACAGTGATTGCTGTAGATTTGTTCTTACGTGAAACCGACCAAGTGTAAAGGTATTTTTTAATACAATAAATGAAGTTTACTGTTTTTGTCTATAGAATGAATATGACTGACTGCACCTGTGCAGATTTTTATGTTTAACTCTCATGTAAGTGTGATAGTTTTGTTTTTCATCAATTATCGCCCTCACGGTTAGAGTGATGTGCAGTCAATATCTCTTTCGTGACGGATCGTGTCGAAAGTCATTGGATAGCTGTTTCTATTGTCGTTCCTCTCATATGAATTTGGTCTAACTTGTTTTAAATTCAATAATTACGAAGGCAGAGTTTTTGTCAGCGCCAATACTCACAGTCGGCCATCCCGAAAAGTTAATTACATCCGTCCAAAACAAGCACATAGATCCATAAACGATCAAAAATCTACAATTTTTATTCTGTATTGTCATTCTGTGTTGTACATATTTTATTTGAAAACATTTCATAGGCTCTATCCGCCATTGTGAAAGTTTCGAATCAAGCTTGATACATTTCTTTTTTGCAGTGTTCTTGAATTTTTGGTCGGGATAGAAATAAATTTTCCCGATCGGTGGTTGTGAGTTGCAGGAGCTGACAGGCCTTGCTACGTAGATTTTTGTGCAAACTTCACTTTCCAACAGTGAATAAATATTTCAAACATTAAAATGTTCTGAGAAATACTATTTAAACTACCACCGAACACAATTAAAGAAGTCTCAAGACTTCAGAAAAATTAGCTACCTCTATTGTTAAAGGTAAAATTAAAATACAAATATCGTTCACTAAACTGAGACTCGTCATGCATACTTGTAATAGCTGGTGACCAGGCTTGATCACGTTTGCTTTATTTTAACAAGGCAGCTATCAAACTCGATTTTACAAGCATGTTGAAAGGAAAGTGCACAACATTAAACTCCTCACACCGGAGTTTTTTTATCATCCGGTATTAAAAGAATTGCTGTAAGACTGAATTAGCGTTAATTTTCAATTCCGAGATAGGTGATCTAACTCCGCATTCGTTTAAGTGGGTCAATTAGATTAGACGCCATTCCTTTGCTTAACACCACTAGGGAAGGGAGATGGGGCAGAGATGAGACCCCAGCAAAAAAGTTCTAACTACGAAAAGTAAGAAATCATGTTTCATCAATTTCACAGACTCATTTCGGTCGTGTGGCATGTAATATATAACAAAGACATGTATAAAAGTTCAAAACGTATAAAATATTTAAAACTGTGCTGTTTGAAATAGTAATGCGATTATGCTATGAAGATATAGTTGACCAGACTAAATGTCCAAAATATTAATGTCTCTCCACGACTCGTTTTTACGCCTGTAAAATATTGAATACGAACATGCAATGGTACATTTGCTTAGAGAAGTGACTATATCTGCAGATTTAACCTTATCCTTTAACAGCACTTGTGTCAACCTTGTCTACTATCTTTACGATATTTGACCTCTACATTCAATTTTAACTGCAAATTATGAAAAATTGGAATCAGTTTCTCTGAGAACACTAATGAAACTTTTGTATCTTTGCTGTTTGCTCTGGCGGACTGAAGTAATATTCACTTAGGACTGCAGCAAAAAAAAAAAAAAAAAAAAAAAAAAAAAAAAAAAATGAAAGAGTAAACAGTTAGACGCACTCGTTGCCATCTTTGGTCTTGTTGTGTGGTGTGCCAATTTATGAGTAGTCTGAGAAGTGCTTTTATATCTACATTATATCAAGCCGACGTGCTTTGCGGTAGGCTTGGTTAGTTAAATTTCGTTAATCAATTAGGAATTGGTAAATAAAATGAAACTATGTAATGCCACTTATTGAATGTGTTGCATAATCCTTCAATCGTTCCTTTATGTATCCACTCTTGTACAGATTTTGTGATTTATTTATCCTTTTCTTGGTATAAGAAATAAATTTGCCAAATGTCCCAACAACGCCCTTTAAATGTATTTAACAGTTAAGTTTACACTTCTAATTGTTTTTGGTACGAGCACGAGTTCGAGCTCTAACTTTTACTATTAATTACTTAAAATATAGCAACTGACAGAAGTTTCTTGTCAGGTTAAATGCTGTTTTCACTTCTCCCGTGCCTTGCTTTTTCCAGGCTAGATATAATGCCAGTAAGAAAAAGGTACTTCACATTAATGACACACTTAAAAGGAGTTAATTGCTTAAATGCCTGCATAAGAGTTCAGTTCGGGTTTGGGAATAATATAACAAAGAGTAACATCCTAATAACAAAGGAAATACAGACATACATAGTAATACAAACATAGAAATGGCAAATTCCTGTGTAGCCAATTTCAAGGATAAAATGGCGTTAAGAAAAAATTATGTTTGGACGGCAATTTTGGTGTCCAACATCTCTCCACACCTTGAGCTTTTCTCGTTGGAGAAAAGTTAAGGTTAGCCTTTGTAGTATAACAAAATAAATGTTTTAGGCCATTGACTTTAACAACCACGAATTTGGAAGCATGAAAATGATTAATACTGGAGATAGGTGGAATTAAATTTCATATTTTCTCGATAAATTTACTTGCAATTTTGCTGCAAAAATAACATTTTAGGTGCAGTTTTAAGTGTCGTGCTAGAATTACCGTCCATTATTTAATTTGAAATACAACTATAAAAAATCCAATTATTTATGTTCCTGTCTCAAGTTTGCAAAAGCTCAAACGATGCATTCATTATTTAGGAAGGAGATTCAAATGTTATTATCCTAATTTGTTCGAGTTTTTTAATATATACTTCGAGGTTTTCGTTTTATTTTTCTCTTTCACAGGCTAGCTGATTTTGGTATTTCTCAATCACTTCGTCCAGTTTGCCAATATGCCAATTTGCATGATGGTACATATCTTCCATTTCTGTTTTCATTATACGACCTACCTGCTTTAAGTTTGAAAGTTAGGCTTTTGTCTCATTGAGTTCTGTTTGACATTTTTGAAGATTTGCGTGGATTTTGTGTTGTATTTTTTAAAATTCATTAACCAATATGATGAGGTCGTCAAATTTGGTACAGTATAAGGCATCCTCAAAATCACAGTCTTCAGTATTTGAAAATAGCAATTTTTGGATGACTGCCTTTTGGCGTTGTACGTGGCCATACGAGCCATGTTGCGGGGAATGCGACTTGCCGATATGCGTTTTTTTGGCGAATTTGCGTGAATGAAGGAAGTGTGTGAGCAATATTCACATCGTCTTGAACTCTAAGTAGGGTTCCCAGTGACCGTTTTTGGTTAATGCTTATGTACTTTGGAGTCACGTGTGCGCGTAGTATTTAGAATTGTATCTGTAGCGCCAGTCTGAAAAATAAGCGCACTTACTCTTGCGAAGGTTAGCTACTTGGTACTGTCCAAATTTTGGTCTACCTGTAAAGTGAATGGCCCGACGATATCCACTGGTTGTGGTAAAGTGCTTACCACTTCCCTTTTGCCTAAACCGTGGGTTACCCATGCCATCTAGAGGAACTCCCGGGTCGTTTTCCATCTCCACCATTTGTTGAGAAATTGATTCTTTCCCCAATATTGAAATTAAACGGCAAATTTTTGTTATTTATTTATCTTTTTATTGATATCTGGTCTGTGTACAAGCATAGGTCTTAGTCGCCGGTCTACCGTTGACACGTTATGTTTTTTGTTATCCTCAATGAAAATATAATTTCTATTTTTATTTGAGGTAATATTAACTGATCTAGTTTTTATCAGAAAATAAATAACAAATTATTTATCTTCATGTTTGTTTATTGGCAAAAGCCAGCAAGCATTTACAATTTTCTAAATGTTTCACTTCCTTGTTCCAACATTTCTCGTACAGAACCCTTACAAGGTTCAAGGTTGTGAAGCCATTCATATACACTCTATACACTGGAATAAAGATATAAAAGGATATGTTTGAATGCTTGACCTATTTTAACGCTGTGTTGCCAGCAATGTATTTCGGGTTTATTTACTAAGCATTCTAGACTACGCAATTAACTTTTATAAGTATCTTGTGTTGAAACAAAATCAGGAATAAAAACGGATAAAGACATATTTCAAAATATGAAAATAATGAATTTTCAGCCAGGCATTATTGTTATTTTGTGTTTTACAATTCGCGGACTACATTTCTGGTCTCCATGTGAGTGCACTTTACATTAACTATGT
Source organism: Protula sp. h YS-2021 (assembly GCA_949752745.1). Taxonomy (NCBI): domain Eukaryota; kingdom Metazoa; phylum Annelida; class Polychaeta; order Sabellida; family Serpulidae; genus Protula; species Protula sp. h YS-2021. Next base: position 106,194,137 of record OX457026.1, read on the forward strand.
ATTTGAGATTTCTAAATAATTACGTTATATATTAGAACATTTTATTAATATCGATTAACCTATTTTGATAATTTATTTTGTATTGTTTAACCAAATTTGTACGAAAACTTCTTCTGTAATATCTGCTATAGCTGGGGCGCTACGTATATGTATGAACAGGGTATACCAGTGTCAAAAAATGTTCCTATTTATGAAAGTTGTACAAAGTTTCTTTTGACATATTTTTTTCTTTGATACGGTTTGCTTTATAACAATACCTCATAAGGTAGATATAAAATGTGTTGTATGATACTTTCCTCTTAATTTTACAATCACGAGCGCTCGTTAACTTATAATATTTGGTTACATGGGACTATAATTTTGTTAGCGATTCTTTTGTTTTGGGCTTTAAAATGTTGTAGCCGCCATTTACAGATGGATTTTCTGTTTTGAATTTTGCAATTGATATATTTTGCCATAAAAGTAAAGTTTATAAGAAATCACATGTGACGCTTGAAATCTTTCTTAAGATGAGTTCGAACATTTTTAAAATGCTCAAGTGGCTGGATCAAAGCCCTAAAAATTAGAAATTGAAGCCTTAGGTATCCTTAAAGCGAGTATTTAAGACGGTTCACAACGGATGTAAACGTAAACACAGTTTTAAACCTTAGAAAGCCGATAAATGTGTCAATAATTCAGGTATCGCACCTAAAATCTTTACACTAGCTGGTTTTCCTGTTTCGTCTAACTGTTGTCATATCTAACAATGTACACTGTATCGAAATGTGTCGAAATATACACTGTATTTCTAATTGGCTGTAATCAGTAAATGAAATTTAAACTCTGCATTTTGACTGTTACGAATGAAAAATTATAAAATAAATGAACTTATTGAGTCTTACATTGTGTGTGGTCTGTGATATATTATCATAATTACATATTCACTAATTAAGAAGTGAAGGGAAAGAATTTAGTGTTAGGGAGTTTAGGTAAAAATTCTAAAAAGCTACGTCGTTTATTGGATCAAAGCGCGTATACTATGTTCCATGAACAAAGTTAATTAGTCAAACACACATCTGTAACCTTGTGTATAGTCTCACAATGACTGAAGCAGACACTTCGATAATATTGTGCGTGAAAAATTTCATTTGGAATAATAAATCAGCAAAAATTAAACACAGAACCTCAAAAGGGAAACACGATTGGAGAAGTCTGAAGGCACTAAACCTAAAGATAATGACTCTGCACGCGTTGTCTGACTTGCAAGACTTTGCAACGGAAACAAATGGAATGATATTATAGAATATCAATAAAAGAAATCCGCGGTACTCAAATTTCTATCAACCTGTAACTACGACTACTCAAAATTACAGATACCTGATTTTTCTAAAAAAATATATTCAAATGAGCGTCTGGTATTTGGGTAAAACCATTATCAAAATATGTTCTCTGTATTAAAGACATCCTTCTCTATACTAACAGATATCAGTCAAGTTGAAAAGAAATTATTGTTATGAGTTCTACAGGTACCCATGTCGGAGGGCATGGGAGCCCAAAACTTAGCCTCAATTAAACTAAGCACACTCTCTTTTACAGCCTTCTTTATGTTGAACACTTTAAATAACTAAAGTAGCTTTGGCGTTTTTTCCAAGCAGATGTATTTAAAAACTGTTATTCAAAACCTGTTGGAGTATGCGTTGTGAACTTCAAAAGGATGTAAATTAAGTAGGGAGTCAGAATATGACGTATGACCTTCTTAGTAATTTGTTTTATGTATTCTCCTTTTCTTGTTGTTGTTTTCGGTTTTGGCACGAAAATGATTTATCATAAAGCGTCTGGTACAAGACACTAGAGAACAGGTTCGGTCAGTGTAATTTTGATTCGTAACTTCACAGGAAATACGATGGTACGCATTAGTGTCGCGTCTGATTAAATCAAATATTTGTGTTTGGTATTATTTGCTATTATTTTCTTATGATCAAATTCTAAATTCTAATTTTTAATAGTATGTTGTGAAGTGCGCTAAGACCACCTTGAAGTTTCGTATATCTAAACACAAATTTTCGTGCATTTTTCAGGTGCTTAGCATTAATGTGTCTAGCGATCAATTATGTGATGAGATGAGACTGGTAATGAGAATTTATTAGTTTACAGCTAGTGTGTAGCTTGTATCGTCTGTTTTCGGCTGACTGGTTCTTAAGCTTTTGGCACAAAGCCTCTGATTGGTCAAAAAGGTATTGACGATATGGGGCTGCCTATGAGAGTTTATAAAGGATGTACCTTGAGCACCGTAAGCAGTTGGTTTCCGAAAAGCATATAGATCACACGCTGGGTAAATATGACAACAGCTTAAGCTATGGATAGTTCTAAATACAGGGCGGTTTAATGCAAAAAGTTACTTTTAAAATTGTATTGTTATTGCATGCTTCTGATATGCAAGTGTTAATGAGGAACGTTTTGGGCACTTATAACGTTTTTGGCAAGTATATCTCACGGCTATGAGAAAGTGTCACTATTTAGTGCATCACTTATAGTGTCATCAAGAAATCTATCTCTGTCTACCAACTTGCAGAAAGTACTGTGTTATTGAAAAGTGGTAGTTTAAGGGTGGTTCATCTAAAAAATTCCAGGAGTAAGTGTACGAATATACACATGCACGCTGGCACAAACCTCTAGCAAATCATACATGATGGAAGAAAGAGACGAATCTTTGTGCAAGATACTTTTGTGTTTTCAGTAAGTAAAAAGGCACTGTGTAACGAAGGCAATAGGGAACACAACTGTAGTGTCTCATTATAAACAATCTTCAAGATGTTATTTTAATGAAATGGTGCATGCAAGCTGTACTGTATCTCAAGGTACAATATTTAAGAATGTCTTTTACTTAATTGTAGATGCTGTATCACTTGCCTATAATGGTGCAACTTGTACTGCAAGCATTGCGCAGGATAGATGTCAGGGCTTGATAGACGGAGGATATTCAACGTACAATCCAACTAGTTCAAACTGGTATTACTGGTATGGAAATCCAGTGGGGGAGTGGATGCAGATTGACTTTGCACAGTCTTACCGTTTATCGAGTATCTCGTTCTCATTAGATAAGAATGGTGATATGAGAAATTTAAAAGACCTCAAATTTTCATTTTCTGATGACTCCACGAAACAGGTGTGTTAAAAATAAACCAGTACTCATTGTATTTACAAATTAAACATCGTCTTTTAACTTTTCTCTTAAATGCTAATATTTGACTTTTTTATAGTAAAAATAGCAAAATTTTGTTAAAGCTCCAGACATATCATTCGCATTTTTATTATGTTTCATAGAAATATTCCTGTTTTAAAGGTTTCACTTATAAATCGCGGAAATAGGACAAATACAGAAACCTTTTTCCTTGTACCAGTTCCTACTTCAGCATTTGTTAGAATCACAGTATTGTCGTCATATGGTGGAACGTTTAACGCTATTGCTGAACTTGGCATTTGGTCTGGTAGGTACTGTCATAACACTTTGTGATTTATGAACTTGATGATGCTTAGCGTGTTATTATAATAATTGATAATTTTTGGAGTAAATAATATCTGCTATAAATTGTCTTTCTTAAGCTCATGTCTTGTAATCGTAAATGGACGTGGTCTTTTATAGATTAAAAAGATTGGTGCTTCACGATTCTCACATTTATATAGCCCATTCATCAATATTAGTTCGAAGGGCTTTACAATATATAACACTGATAACAAAATAGTCCAAATTGATTTCAAACATTACTATAATGTGACTAGAATTAAAAATTCCTAAAAATTGAATAAAATCACTAATACTGAGATAATAAACAATTAAATGCCTTTGTAAAAATAAGTTTTAAGCTTCTTCCTAAAATCAATAATGGTTCCAGCATTTTTATTCTTTCTCTAAGCTGATTCCATAGGGAAGGTCCTATACTTTTAAACGCTTTTGAGCCATAACAAGTTCGACATTTCAGATCATCTAACAAAAGTTTTGATGATGACCTTAGAGTGCGATTGCATTCCCTTACACTGATAAGCTCAGAAATGTACTAAGGTGCATTGCCTTTTAATGAGTTGAACACTAAAACCAGGACTTTAAACTGAATGCGGTACTCGATCGGTAAACAATGCAATTGATAAAATAAAGGAAGGCTATTCTGTCTGAAATCAAGTCTGTATATAAGCTTTGCAGTATATTTTTGATTTGTACTGAGTTTCCTTAGATTTTCTTTTGAAATTCCTACCAGCAAAGAATTACAGTAGTCTTATCGTTAAATAACCATAGACTGTACTAATACTTGTATGGCATCTCTTGTAAGATATTTGTTTATTTTACCGATAGTTTTCAAGTAACACATACATGTTGAAACATAGTCATATTCTTATCAAAATAGCCCCTAAATTAGTAACAGACTCTGAGGAACTTGCATGTTGGTTACCAATTGTAACACTCACGGAGTCTAACTTTCGGAAGGCTCGATGGGATCCCACCAATCACACTTCAGTTTTGCTATCATTTACTTTCAACTTAATGGCAATCATCCACTTTCTCAATTCTGATAAACAACTATTTAACTTGCCCATGTTTTCATCGTCCTCGACAGCCATGTAAATTTGCCCATCATCAGCAAAAAAGTGGTTACCCATATTGTGCCGTGTAGTGATATCCCCCATAGGCGCAGTGTACAAAACAAAGAGAAGTGGGTCCAAAATGGAATCCTGGGGGGGGGGGGCACCAAAACTTAGAGAAGCAGACATAGATGTGCTTAAAAATGTTCAATTAGATTCCTTTTCGATTGGTAGTTGTTACTGTTATTTTAAAGATTATAATTCAATTTATTATTGTTTATTGTTTGCTGATGTTATTTAAATTAAAGGCCTACATGAATTGGTTAAATAATAATTTCCATATTACTTGTCACAACGTATGAACAAAGTATGGACTTTTTAAATTACTTCATTAACTACAATATCCATGCACACAAACATCAACAAACATTCAAAGTAAAACGCCAGTTCACAATAACTTCTGTTATTGACAATTCTGTTTATTTTTGAAAACTTATTTAGATGAGGCAGGAGGTAGGGATATTGACATGCAATGATAAAACGTGTCGAATTAGCAATCTCTTTTAAGTAAAGAAAGTAACTTTTGATTATTTTAATTCAAAGGGGATTTTCAAAATTATCTAATTTATCCATTCTTTTAAATAAAGCTTTTTGGTTCGCAATTATTTAGGTCGGATGCTGTTCTTTTACTGTATTAAAAATGTCTTAGAGACGTAGCCGCGAGCTAACATATTCACTGGTCTGCCTTAATATTTGGATGAGACATGATCAGATTGCAATTTGTCATTCAGCTATTACCTCGCAAGATCATGTTTATATCACACATGTGCTTGTACTGTTTTATAAAGTAAACGTTATGTATTTGTTGAAGTAACACCATGTGATTCAAACAATCAGTGCCAGAATGGAGCCACGTGCTACATGTCGAATGGTCAATATTGTCAGTGTCCAGACAGATACACGGGAACTTACTGTGAAACGGGTAAAGCTACATGCTGTCAAACTAATCGATCGAAATCATAAATAATTTTTAATCAGCACTTTTGATAGTTATGTGTGTACATAAAAAATAACGTAAATCAAGCAATATCACTGTTGTCTTTTATTTCAATAATCTTTCAATGCACAGTTTTATACTCGGCTACGTTTGGTTTGCCACTAGTTGATCTGTTGCTGCACAATTTTAATATCAATCTGTTATCAAGGTTACTAGGTTCTCAGCCTAGTTTAGGTATTGCCTGTTTATTTATTTTCTGTCTTCTGAGCAAGAATTCGTTTTGTTAGCTATACTGCTCTTCAGGCATACTTTCCGGGTATTACCTTTATTAAGTATTATGTTTGTACATTTCTTTGCTTGTGATGCTACTTTTGGTACATGCCTTATTATTTATTTTTAAATTTTGCTTCTTACTTTTGGTACCCTACTTGGTGCATATATAAATTGGTTCAACTTTTTTTGTTACAAATCTGTGCATTTTCCTATTCTTTAAACATACATTTTATCCCATTATTGACAATTTTTTCAGCTTTGTTCATGAACCAATAAACTACTATTTATCGCAGTTTTAATGTTAATCATTTTACATTTCTCTATGCTTTGCCTCCAAACTAATTGAAAGCTTATAATTGTTGTCATAAGTATGTGTAGATGTTTGCTCACACATTTGTGGTGTGTATAATCACTAGTGCACATTATGACACTATTTTGATATATGTTCATTTTACACACCACAATCTGTTTATACTTACTATGTATATATTGTTATGAGCTTAAATATTACATCACAATAAAATTCCTGACATGGTGTCAGATGTCAGGTGCGAGTTTCACTCGTGTGGGGTTACATGCAACCACCACGGCGAAGCGCTCATACGCAGTGATTCTCGAACGTAAAATTTTCACTCGTGTGGGGTTAGATGCAACCACCACGGCGAAGCGCCCACACGCTGTGAATATTTTACTGCTTTCCACTCGTGTGGGGTTACATGCAACCACCACGGCGAAGCGCTCACACGCAGTGAAAGCAGAAGAAAGAAGAAAGACGAGGGAACAGTCAGGCCAGACGAGAAAACATCTCGCTGGTGATCTGCATCGACGTCTACAGAACTTCAAGCAAAAGTGTGAACTTATCTTCGATGGGCCCCTCGCAGACAAGGACGAAGCATACAAAGTGCGCATGCTCCTTCTCTGGTGTGACGACAAAGGACTGGAAATTTACAACACGGCGACTTGGACAAACGCAGCTGATCGCTTACGTTTAACTCCAGTATGGGAAAAACTCGAAGCTTACGTTACGCCACGCAGCAATCAGATTCTTGCTCGTTATCAGCTACGATGTCTCAAGCAAGGCGACATGACGTTTGAAGAATTTGTGGTACAAGCGCGCTCACTCATTGACGACAGTGGCTACCACGCAGATGTACGTGACGAAATGCTACGCGACACTGCAGTCTTTGGTCTAAAATCTGACAAAGTGCGACGTGACGCAATTGAAATCGGCAATGATCTCACGTACCAACAAGTATATGACCTCGCAAAAACCTATGAAGCACCAACGCACAGATGAATGCTATCACCATGAACAGCAACGCAACTGACGCTGTACACACCATTAGAAGTCGCCCACAACGACGCAGGCAGCCACGCATATCGCAAACACAAAAATCGCAGTCGGAACAGAAGCAAGCACTTCAACAACAGCGACAGAAATTCAAACAGACATGGAAACAGTGCAACAGATGCGGCGGTCAACATGCAAAGAATCAACAGTGTCCAGCAAAAGAAGCAAAATGTTACTTCTGTGCAAAGAAAGGCCACTTCGAAAAAGTGTGTCGTACGAAACAACGCGCTGTACATGATGTTTCATACTGCAAACCCGAAGACCAAGGCTCATGTTTTCTCGGTGCAATACAGACAATCGGAAACGTTTCAACTCCACAATCCAGAGACAAAGGCATCAACAGGATATATGCAAGCGTTCTTCTCAACGACAAGCACAACCTGAGCATGAAAGTTGACACTGGTTCGGACACTTGCACACTGACTAAACAAGACGCCAAAAAGTTGGGTGATACCTTCAAAATCGCACCATCAGGTTGTATATTGAGGAAATACGGCGGTGGCAACATACGGCTCTATGTAAACAAGCACTCGAACTAGGGCTTATCTCACTGAATGTCAATTACGTCAACAATATCACATCAGCAGCTCACGGTAAGCCTCACGCAGCAACTGAGCAAAGTACAGCAACAGCTTACAGTAAGCCTCACGCAGCAACCGAGCAAAGTACCTATCACGAACACAAGTACTTCGTGACTATGGCGATTGTTTTGACAAAATCGGCAAGTTCCCTGGTGAAAAGTACAGGATCAAGTTGATTGACAACCCACAACCAGTGATTCATCCACCAAGAACAGTTCCTGTGCATATTATGCCGCTCTACAAGGCAGAACTTGACAAGATGATCGCTGACAACATAATCAGTCCCATAACTCAACCAACAGAATGGGTCAACTCCATCGTGGTAAATGTAAAGGACACACCCAACGGCAAGAAAGTTCGTCTATGTCTCGATCCCAAGGATCTCAACAAGAACGTTCGACGGGAACACTACTACACCAAGACATTTGATGAGATTCTACCACAGCTCTACGGCAAGAAGTACTTCTCAGTCGTCGACACGAAGAAAGGATACTGGCACGTTCAGCTGGATGAGGAATCAAGTTTGCTTACAACCTTCAATACACCATTTGGCAGATTTAAATTCAACCGACTTCCCTTTGGTATCAATGTCTCACAAGACGCATTTCAACGCAAACACGACAGTGCATTTGCCGGAATCGATAACGTTTGTGGAATTGCCGACGACATTATCGTTACAGGAAGAACGGAGCAAGAACACGACAAAGCAATGGTGCAGATGCTCGAAGCATGCAGAAGGAACAACATTGGTCTGAACTCTGAAAAACTACAGTTCAAACAACACAAAGTGAACTTTTACGGGCATACAGTCACAGATCAAGGTGCACCACCGTCAGAAGACAAGATGAAGGCGATAAAGGACATCAAACCTCCGCAAAACTTGAAAGAACTCTTGTCTATACTCGGGATGTTGAATAACCTCAACCGATTTTCAACAAAACTTGCATTGCTAGCTGCACCACTTTGCGAGCTGAACAAGCAAGATGTGTCCTTCAGACGGGAAGATCGACACCAGCAAGCCCTAGACGACATAAAGGCAGAGTTGAGCAATGCAACACGTCTGTCCTACTACGACACTAATCCAAACACCAGAACCATATTGCAATCCGATGCAAGTCAAATGGGTCTCGGCGCATGGATACGCAAGGTCGATAATAACGGTGTAGAACACATCGTCGTTATGTGCTCAAGATCCTTGACGGACGCAGAAAAACGCTACTCAAACATCGAGCGAGAGTGGTTAGCAATCAAATTTGGTCTCCAAAGGTTTGAATACTACCTGCTCGGACGCCACACAGTGGTAGAGACGGACCACTCACCGTTAGAGCAAATATTCAAAAAGAATATTGCCGACGTACCAACACGCCTCCAGAACATGATACTTTGCTGTCTACGATTTGACATTACAGTCATCTATAAACCAGGAATCAAGATCCCGGTTGCAGACGCACTGTCACGAGTATGTGTTCCAGCCACAAAGCAAACGGAGAGCAAAGAAATCAACTTCATTTCTGACATCAAAACGCCAATTGATCTGCGGAGAATCAGAAACGAAAGTACCCAGGACTCCACTCTTAACATGCTGAAAGACACAGTATTCAAGGGTTGGCAAGCTCTCAGAAAGCAATATCCCCAGGAAATCTGGGATTACTGGAACTTTCGATGTGATCTCGTAATTGAAGATGGCCTTGTAATCAAAGGTAACAGAATAGTCATTCCAACGTCACTACGCAAAGAAATCCTGCAAGTAATCCATGAAGGCCATCAAGGAGAAACAAAGTGCACTTTACTTGCACGTGAATCAGTCTTCTGGCCAGGAATCAACAAAGACAGTAAAGAAATGGTGCAATCGTGTGTGATGTGTGCGAAACATCAAGCAGCACCGGAAAGACTACCACTCATGCAGCCGAATTTGCCAACACGACCCTGGGAAAAACTGGGAACTGATTTGTTCGAGTTCGACGGCAAGCGATACATCATGGTAGTCGATTACTATTCACGATACCCAGTTATTCGCCAGCTACCGGATATAACTGCCGAAACTGTATGCCAAGCTTTTTCAAGTGTGATTGCTGAATGCGGTCTACCATCAACGGTAGCTGCTGATTCTGGGACGCAGTTTACGAGCGAATCGTTCCGACGCAGATGCAAAGAGGCAGGCATCAAAATACTGTACAGCTCACCATACCATCACCAAACAAACAGTGTGGCAGAACGCAGTTCCATAAAACATCTATGGAAGAAACCTAGCAACAACAGAACGACAGCACTATGGATGTACCTTGTCACGCCAGTCGACAACGACATGCCTTCACCATATGAACTCTTGTTTGGTCGAAAACCCAAGATACTCCTGCCCTGCAGTGATACTTTGCTTCTGTCGCGTCATCCTGAAAATGACAAACACATCGTTGCCAACGATAAACGACAGATGCTGCAGAAGAGGCATTATAACGCTGGTACCGACGTAAGGGTGTTGAAATCAGGTGAATTTGTCGACGTCTATAACACCTTACACAAAGTGTGAGAGCCAGCTACCGTAGTCAACCAACCAAACCCGGATGCAGAACCAAGGACTTATATCGTCAAAAAGGGCGAGAAGCAGTACCAACGGACCCGAGGACACATTCGCCCAAGAAAAGCCCCAATGCCCCATTATCGCCAGTGAGGACCAGCAGAATTCAGACGGACCCGCCTGCGACGTACCCGCCTGTACCCGCACCGTATCCGCCTGCAACGCCTCAGACACCACCACTCGAACAAGCCAGCCAGCCCGCACCCCTCATACCAATCCCTCCAACTAGGCACACTGATGTCACAAACAATAATGCATCAAATCCTTATGTGACACGTTCTGGTCGAGTTACAACGGCGCCGTCCAAATATAGTGCATAGACTGTTGTATATAGACTATTTAATTCTCTATTTATAAAGAGAGGGATGTCATAAGTTTGTGTAGATGTTTGCTAACACATTTGTGGTGTGTATAATCACTTGTGCACATTATGACACTATTTTGATATATGTTCATTTTACACACCACAATCTGTTTATACTTACTATGTATATATTGTTATGAGCTTAAATGTTACATCACAATAAAATTCCTGACAATTGTATTATATTTGTTTTTCTGGTGATTTTGAAAGAATACAATTAACCTGTTTTACTTTATTACAGCGTTGATGTGTTTACAAAATAATCCATGTAGAAATGGAGCAACCTGCACAGAAAATGGCAGTAATGACGTAATCTGTACCTGTATGGCTGGGTATACTGGAAGCCTCTGTGAAACAAGTACGTTAAACGTACAAAAGTTTATTTAATATGACAAACGCTTCCCACTAAAAAATCTGGTAATATTTATATAAGTACATCATTCTGTTAAATTAACAGCATTAATTTAATAATATTTTCTAATAGATGCTTTGATTAAAAAAGTTTTTTTGTCAATGACTGAAATTAGGAAATAAAAAGTAACAAAACAGTATACATTATATTGTCATTTTCTATCTTGAAAGGATTAATTTGTGTACTAAACAATCCTTGCCAAAACGGAGCAGCGTGTTTCGAAGAGACCGAAGATAATGTAGTCTGCCGGTGCCAGGTTGGATACACTGGACGCTTCTGTCAATCCCGTACGCAGATCGATTAATTAGCAGCTACAATAATGAAAAATTCATAAAGCAAACAAAAATTTCAATTATACCATTTTTCTTTAATTTAGTTATTTTCAGTTTTTCAAAGCATAAGCAAATTTATCTGTTTGTATACATTTGTGTTTTTGTGTTTTCTTTGTTAATTTTATTGATTGTTTTTGTTTAATATAGAGATAAATTTACAAAATATGTTCTATGTCTGATTTGTGACAAAAGTGTTTTTTACAGAGTATAGCTCTCCCATTGTATTAATTAAGAAACTGAGATGTTTCAATGCATAAATAAATATCAAACTGAAACAAAAGTGTAGAGGCGTGAAGTGTAATTTAGATTTGCATATTGTGAACAAAATGTGCATTTTACAATTCTGTATAATCTCAGACATAAGGTCAACTATTGAAGATGCTTTTACATCGCCCGTATTCGTCACAACAGAAAGTTTGTCAGGTGATAAGCAAAACTGGAAGGAAAACGAAGGTGATGAAAGCCAAAGTGATGGCGTCACAAGCATTATTTATGGCATCGTTGGATTTATTCTCGGATGTGCCGTTACTTCAGCACTAGCTGTAGTCATTTTTTGTCTAAGAAGGTGAGTATAACTGTCAATTTCTTTCAAGGTTAGAAGAAAGCATTTACAAACAGAATGTTTGTAAATACAGAGCATTTTCAGTGCAAATGAAAATCTTTCGACATTAATTTGTTCATTAAATGGCTAGTTTTTTTCAATTAAAAGAACGAGTTAAATTTAAGACGATGTTAAATTTACTTTTTTTCTTTCTTACTCGTTTTTATCATGTCAACAACAAATAATTTTCTCAAGGCGACAGAAACCACAGTCAACAGCAAGCAAGAAGACGACTAACAATCAAGGAGAAAACATCTGCACAATTGTCCACTATGAAAAGCCGATGCCTGAAAAACAGGATGATATAGAAAATGGCTACGAGGAGCTCAGTTAAAGAGAGAAGGCACCAGAATGCATGTATAAAACCATTTATTACGGATTTAGTAAAATAGAATAGAACAATGAATCAGCAGTGAACAACTATCGATTTCAAATTAAGTAATAAGAGGAAAAATGATATTATCAGAAATATTGTTGTTAAAGTTTTGTTTAAAGTTGGTTGTACAAATCTCTAAGAGTTTATGTGTTAGAGGATATTTTTAGAAAACAACTCGCTACCGGGTTGATATGTTATATATATTTAGTTGTGTTTAAATTAAAGAAATTATTTTAACCAACATTTTCAGAAGTGATAATGCTGTTGTAGTCCAGAGGATAAAAACAAACTAAATAAATACTGTAAATAAAACTGAGTAAACAATAAAATGACGGCTTCGATGGAATGTCTTGAAAAATGTACAAAGTAGTGAATGATCTATAGGTGCAGAATTCTTGATGTCGTTTTAATTTATTATACTAAAATTAGAATTGATTCCTATTTATATAATATAATTGCATAAAAAAGTGGGTAAAACAGATGTGGTTCTCGGTATTCGGTGATCCTACCATCATTTACTCACCAGACTGCCTTTGCATTACGTTTCTATTTGTAAAAATGCTTGCCGAATTTAGCTCGAAGACATCAATTATAAACTGTAAAACCTCAAAAGAAAATCTGCGCACCATAAAGGAAAAAAAACAACAAACAAACACAAAATACGAGGACTTGTGCTTGGTACAATTTCTACTTGAATTAAATATCGCAAATTTAGACTTTTTATTTCATTAATTTATAAATATATATTTGTCGATTTATTCAAGTAACAACGTCTTGCCACTGGTAGAAAGTAGCAAAATTGATGTTGTCTTGTATAGTGTATTAAAGACTGTTACTTTTGTTATCGTATAAACAATATTGTGTACTTTATGGTAAATGTGTTGCCTTTTAGTATTATATTCTCTTCACTGATCCATGTTTACAATTTATTATTATATTAAATACCTCATCGGTCACTTAGTTAGTTAATTTCATTGGTATTATTATATCATGTACAATAATTAAACATGTTTGAAGTGATTAAAAAACCATATTGTCAACACTGGGTTGCTTTTAACATTCAATGTGGTATATAACCTCCACAACAGTAGTAAGACAACTTTAGAAAAATCCAATGAAAACACCAATTTAACATTGTTTATTACCTTAATTATCTTGACATACTGAGGAGATAAAGCAAGAAATAATTCAGCATAAATGACGTAAATATTTATCAAATGTAATTAAAATGTCACATGCATATTTTTTCGTCAACGAAAAGCAATTATAAATTTATAATGTTTTATCTTTAAGCAAGTATTAATTATTTTTTATCACTTCGAGTTTAATTTTAATTGATAGAATTAACACTCATAGTCTTATAAACGATAGTACCTGACTGAAATAACTGAAAGTTTTACAGATATTGGTCAGGTTCCTATAAACATTCCGTGGGTTGGCCTAGACAAAATATTCGTTGATTATTCATTTTTTCTGAATCAGTCTAAACCCATTACATTTGCAAAATAATTTAAAAATAAAACTTTTTCAAAGCTGCAGTGTCCTTTATGTAAATATCGTGTAGGTTTTAGCTATAAGCAGAGCAAAATCTGATAGTATAGATGTATTTTTATTACATCGTCTCAGATATACACATTTGGCCTATGAACATAAAAATCTATGTCATTATTTTGAAAATTTTAAACAATTTCAAGTAAAATAGTTTATAAGGCTTCATTTTAGTTTAATCTTAAAGGTAGAAGTCGATGCAGGGACGACTCTACAAATACACCATCTACCCACTGTGTACGAAAACATACGCTTACATAACTAATAATATACGACACAAGTAAGAGGTTTAAATTTAAAAACATCCTCTGTTTATCACCAACGCAATGATTTTTTTCCCTCCTTTTGTTGAAAGTGTTATTGCCATTGCCTTAGATTCCTTTGTGCACAATACCAGAAGTGTATTACATAGCACGAAGAAAGTTTTTTTCTGTCGTCAATGGTAAAGAGCTCTCTTTTGAGTTTATTATATAAATTCAGCTTTACTGAGGAAACTTGGCATGAAGTTGTTTTAAGTGAATCTCTATAATCGTATGATGGTCATATTCCTAAATCTTATTCAAATTATGGTTGTTTGTCTTGTTACAAAATATCTCATATTTTAAAACGGCCTAGTTCCTGCATATCTGCCACCTATTGATGGGCTGGATCATAAATCGCTGGCACGTTTTGTTTTTATCTGTTTTTTTTTTTGGTTTAGATAAAAAAACTGAAAATGTGATCATTATGCTAATGACGGAATATTTTTTTTAAAGAGTCTGCTAATGACTGACGTTTTTCTTCAAACAGTCTGCCAATGGAAGACTTTTTCTTTAAGCAATCTGCAAGATTTGGTTCTTAAAATGTTGCAGTGTTTCTACAATATTGTGTGATTTTTGGGCAATAATCGTCTATTACCTACATTGTCTTACGTCCCTTATTTCTTAATTGGTCCAGTGATCGACAAACCGTCTCAGTTCATGTCAATTTTAGTCGACTTCTCACTTTGGCCTAAACAGTATCCCAAATTTAGGACAAGACATCCCACTGCCCGCCCTGTCATTTTTTATACATGATATGTTTTCGTTGTTATATTCTGTTTCTGAGACGAAATTATTTCCAAAAGGGGCTTGTTATAAACTCGACTAATGACACGTCCAAGTATTGTGCAAACAATAATGCGGCCAATGAGGTTTTGAGTGATTTAACACATATCCTTTATCGTGTTATTTTCCCGTATCAGAATTGATAGAAAATTTTGACTGCAAGTTGTACAACCCATGCGAGCCACCACCTGTTATTTCTGGCATGTTCTACTACTGTCCCCTTTATCAAGCTCATTCGGCTCTCTCAAAATTTATGTACAGTGCGTGTGCACTTTTGTGTTTGGGACACAGATGTAAACATTGCCCAAGCGCTGTATTGCATGCAAATATGGAATTACTGCTTCGTGTTTTTATTCCTTCTACGTTTTTTTTCAAAATGGTTAAAACAAACAGACACTGTTGCGTGCCTTATTGTGAAAAAGGTGGTAGGTATTTATACAAAAAGCCTAAACTGGATGGAGTCGACGAGGGGGAAAGCCTGCATTTTCGTAGTTTTCCAGCCGATCCCGTGCTTAAAAAAGTGGATTATTGCTGAAAGAAGACATGAAGTGAAGCATTTCAAGGCAAGTATCTCGTACTTTTACCTTCGAATAAGAAACATATACGGTGGAAATACTTTGCCAAAGAGGATGAGAGTGTTTGAAAGGGGGCGGAGATTACTCATTTTGTATTATACACTGTATTATTATCCTCACTTTCATAAATACCCCAAGTAAAACTGGAAGCAGATGACCGACCCTGCAAAGTGCACATGCGGTGTGATGTGTGAAAGAAAACAAACGAGTTATTCTAGATCTAACTCTTATCGTGCCTTTCTCATATTTATTGCACTGAAAAGTATGAGGAAACGTGTAAAACTTCAGTGACTCGCCAGCGTCCTGTTTCAGCAGGAGTGGAACTTAAATCTAGGGGAGCCACTACCAATCGCGACGTACAAAAATTTAATAGCATACTCATACTAACAATAACATCTTAGTTATTGTTATTAGGTAACAAAATCAACGGTCGTCTGTTCAAGACATTTTGAAAGGGTTACTATAAATCAACACCGGTGAATAAAAACACTGAAGGAAGATGCCATACCTCATATATTTGTGTGGCCTAAGAAAAATGCAAAAAAGAGAAAATCTCCAAAGAAACGTTGTATAAGCGTTCCGTCCAGCGTCAGCTCAGAGGGGTACTTCATTTGTTTATCTAATATTAAAAATAATAATAATAAAATAATAATAATAATAATAATAATAATAATAATAATAATAATAATAATAATAATAATAATAATAATAATAATAATAATAATAATAATAATAATAATAATAATAATAATAATATCGGCGGGAACTATGTAAAAAAATACCGGGAATAATGTCAATGTGTTTGGGAATAATGTAAGAAATCGGGAAGTTTGTCAACGATTGATAATGCCTACCGGGAAGAATGTCGATAATACCGGGCATTATGTCAAAAAAAGGGAACTATGTAAGAATAATCGGGAAGAATGTAATTATATATATTACATAATATATATTACATTATATATATATATATATATTTATATATATATATATAATTACATTCTTCCCGATATATATATATATACATATATATATACACACACACACACACACACATATATATATATATATATATGAAGCCAAACTTAGGTGGACCAGAATTAACAGTTGTGCTTCCAAGTGTCGCCAGACAGATAGACGGACGCGAATACCATAGTCGCAGGATGAACGCTGGGGGCACTAATAATGTGTCAAACGCGTTCAAGTGATCTGCAGGAGAAGTTGATCAGACAGAAAAGAATTAGATAGTAACGGCAGCTATGGTTTATATGTATGTGGAAATTAGCAGTATATACGTGATACTATTTTTTTGAAAATAGCATAGTGACTCAAAGCTATTCTCATTAATAAAGAGGCAAAAATAATTATTTTCCGAAAAAATAATGCATATATTTAACATTCAAATAGGATCAGAGATGCAAAGGCTTCAGCCATAGGGAGCATACATGGAAAAGGGCACATGGGCCACGGTATTTAGGCGAATATTGGCCATGTACAAAATTTACAATGTCCTTGGGCCGAAATGGCTCATTTACAAAAACAACTCTTGTTGGTTCCAATACTACTTATAGTTAAGATATCTTATCAATCGATGCAGCAATGTAGGCTTGAGTGTTAAAAAACCCATTCCAGTATATAAGGGTTGTGAAAATTTCATAAGTTCAGCTGGGTCAATGTCCTTCAGCCGATAGGGCTCATTTACAATACCGACCTTTGGTTCCAATACTTCCTATATGTAAAATATTTAAATAATCGATCCAGAAATGTATGCTTGAGTGTGTTAACAAACTCATTCAAATGGGTAACGATTAGGAAAATTTGTGAAAAGTTCAGCTGCGCCAATGTCCTTGGGCCGACATGGCTCATTTACAATACCAAACCATGTTGGTTCCAGTACTACTTGTAGTTAAGATATCTTGTCAATCGATGCAGAAATGTAGGCATGAGTGTGTTAACAAACTCATTCCAGTATGCAAGGTTTGTGAAAATTTCAGAAGTTCAGCTGGGCCAATGTCCTTGGGCCGACAGAGCTCATTTACAATACCGACCTTTGTTGGTTCCAATACCTCCTATATGCAAAAGATTTCAACAATCTATCCAGAAATGTAGGCTTGAGTGTGTTAACAAACTCATTCAATTGATTAAGGATTTGAAAGTTTTGTGAAGTTCAGCTGGGCCAATGTCTTAAAAATGTATTCTTGAGTGTTACCAAAAAAGGTGTCGTCAAACGAACAGACGGCTCGACGGACGGACGGAGAGATAGACCGGAAAACTATAGTCCCCCGGCGGAGGACTAATGAAAAGAAATATTCTTGAATGGTTTAACGTTTATTGCAAATCATTATTCATCAGACCGATTGTTTTATAGCATTTCATTTAAAGTTAATTTCTGCTCCAACATAATTAAGACATTGAAACTTAGACCAGAATTTTTCTTGTTATCTTTTAACAATAACATGGAGGGTGCTCATGCTCAGCAGTTCCTTTTTTTATTATTCAAAATTTTACAAACAGTGTGCTTTTATACAATTTTGTGTTTCAAGTGTTACTAATACACGAGGAGAAACAATTTGTCAAGGTTTATTCTAACATAATGAAAACAAAATATATTCGCCAACACACACACACACACACACACACACACACACACACACACACACACACACACACACACACACACACACACACACACACACACACACACACACACACACACACACACACACACACACACACACACGCACACACACACACACACACACACACACGCACGCATATATATATGCATATATATATATATATATATATATATATATATATCAAGTTTCTTTTTTATTACACCCAAATCAAATTACTTTGAACATCGCAACGAAATTATTACTTCCAAATAAAACTAGACCGTTTTCGCTACCGAGTAGCAAAAATTACACTTGGGGTCACAAAACATACGATTCTACGGAAGTTACCTCTTCCTTTATCTTCTCTTTTAGGCCCAAACGGTCGAAAATAAGCTTAAAATCGCAATACCGCTAACCGTTTTTTGAACTACAAGTTTGACTTTGAACATGACGGAAATGGTCAAGATCACCGAGTTACCTCTTACATAACGCTTTTTAGACTGAAAGGGTCGAAATAGTTTCAAAATAGATCTATCTCTACCAGTTTTCAAGATAGTGGTCAACTTTCGGTTTTTGACTGAGTTGGTGAGGTCACCGCGGTACCTCTTACATATAGTCTTTTAGGCAAAAAGGGTCGAAAATGAGCTCAAAATCGCTCCATCTCTAACCGTTTTCGAGAGAACAGTCAACTTCCGGTTTTTGATCTTGACCGTGACCCAGAAGGTCAAGGTCACAGAGCTACCTCTTACGTAATGTTGTGTAGGCCTAAAGGGTCAAAAATGAGCTCAAAATCACTCGATCTCTAAGCGCATTCGAGATAATGGTCACTTTTCGGTTTTTGACCTTGACCGTGAGGTAAATTTTCGTCACCGAGGTACCTCTTATGCAACCTTGTTTAGGTCCAAAGGGTCGAAAATGTGCTCAAAATCGCTCGATCTCTAAGCGCATTCGAGATAATGGTCAACTTTCGGTTTTTGACCTTGACCGTGACCCAGATGGTCAAGGTCACCGAGTTACCTCTTATGTAACCTTGTTTAGACCCACAGGTCGGAAATGAGCTCAAAATGGCTCTAGCTCTAACCGCATTCGAGATAATAGTCAACAATATCTCTGACCGTTTTCGAGATAACAGACAGATCCCGGTTTTTAACTTTGATCGTGACCTAGAAGGTCAAGGTCACAGAGGTACCTCTTATAGAACGTTGTTTTGGCCGAAAAGGTCGAAAATGAGCTCAGAATCGCTCTATCTCTAAAGATTTTTGACATAATAGTCAACTTCCGTTTTATTTTACCTTGACCGTGATCCAGGACGTCAAAGTCACCGAAAAGGGGTCGAAAATGAGCTCAAAATCGCTCTATCTGTAACCGTTTCCGAGATAATAGTCAACTTCTGAATTTTGACCTTGACCGTGACCCAAAAGGTCAAGGTCACCGAGGTAACTCTTATGTAACGTAGCTTAGGCCCAAAGGGTAGAAAATGAGCTCAAAATCGCTCTCTATCTCTCTCCCGCTCTAACAGTTTTCGAGATAATGGTCAACTTTCAGGAGGAGGAGGTTGAGTTTACCATGGTACCTGTTACATAACGTTTCTTTGGCCCAAAGGGTCCAAAAATGAGCTCAAAATCACCCTATATCTAACCGTTTTCGAAGTAATAGTCAGCTTCTGGGTTTGCTCCTTGAACGTGACCCTGAAGGTCAAGGTCACCGTTTCACCTCTTATGTAACGCTGTTTATGTCCAAAGGTCGAAAATGAGCTCAGAATGGCTCTATCTCTAACTGTTTTCGTGATAACAATCAACTTCCGGTTTTTGACCTTGACATTGATGGACGAGTTTACCGTGGTACCTCTTATGTAACGTTGTTAGGTCCGAAAGGGTCGAAAATGAACTCAAAATCGCTCTACCTCTAACCACTTTCGAGATAATAATCAACTTCTGGTTTCTGACCTTGACCGTGACACCTCATTACCCTCTATGTCTCCGCCAAATGCGAAAGCAAACTATTCCGATACATGTCTTTTTCACCGAAACTCAAAGACGACACTTGCGCAGGTGCAAGTTCAAGTTTGTTTTCGCACTAAATGCTTTGCTGCATCTGTGACACCTGTGCGATTTCATTCCAAGATGTTTGATCTTTATGTGCGACCGAACATTCTGCCGGTTGTTAAAATGTTTATCGCAATACACACATAAGAAGCCGCACTTCTCGAGTTTTTTCACGCCTTCCTGCACAGTTATCATCTGGAAATATAACATGCAAAATATAATATGTAAAATTGAACCGGTACTCGGACGAAGCCATTAGACTAGGGAGAAATCCGTACAAACAAAAGTATTCTTTCGAAAGCAAGATCTATCTAGAACTAGAAACAATGTCCGTGGTTAGCCCCAACCAGTCTAAGCTTTCGAACGGCCCAATGGGAAGTGTTATCTTAACATAAATGTTGGTTAAAATCCGCTCAGCTGAATCTGGATATATCTTCTTTAGAATCAGCTTGTGGTGGGCATCACAGTTTTAAATAGTCTTAACGGGGGTTTGACCTCCGAAGTAAGGTCACCAAAAACAATTAGGTCAAGAGTTTTATTCACCAACCATTCTACTAAATTTGGTTGACAAATTTGGTTCATGAAAAACTTCAAAGTCTTACACTGACCAGGATCTTTGACCCAAGGCCATCAAAACTTAATCGAGCTCCATATCAATTTTGGTTGAAATCAGTGAAGCCGATCTTTAAATATGGTGTCCACAAGAAACTAACTAGACTGGCCAGTGTTTTTGTTAAAACAAAAACGGATATGTCTCCCCCGCCCCCCATTCAGTCACGTGGAAAACATTTCTTGCTTAAAAATACAACATTGACGAGCCCCAAAAATTGACAAAGTCGGCAAAACTACATTTTTACAGTAAATGAAGAAAAACTACGAGCAAACATTTGCACTATATGTGGGTTCTTCTCTCGCTTCAGCCTATTCGAACAAACTGTTTCTGAGATATCGCAACAATATAACCAAAAAACTTAAAAATCAAAAATTAAAAAAAAATCCCCAAAAATACATTTTCAACGGAAAAAAAACTTCGCAGTAAACATTTGCACTATACGTGGGTCTTTCTTGCCACGTTTCAGCCTAATCCAACAAAATGTTTTGGAGATATCGCAACAATATGGCCCAAAAAAATCAAAAATTTAAAAATTCGCAAAAAAAACATTTTCAACAAAAATGAAGAAAAACTTTGCAGTATACATTTGCGCTATATGTGTGTTCTTCTTGCTACGTCTAAGCCTTATACAATGAACTATTTTGAAGATATAGCCTGCCAAAGTGAACAAAATCGAATTTTTGAAGGAACGAAACAAGTAATAACACGGGCATCATCTTGACATGTACCCCAGTACGTATGTATGTTTTGAGAAAAATCGACTCATTAATTTCATAAGAACTCACTGCGAACTGACGAACGGACGGACAGACACACCAAATGCTATATATGTCTCGCTTGTGGGGAGACATATAATTAAAAGTCTCACAGTGACCTTGATTTTTGACCGTAAGTCACCCAAAACCTACTCAGAGCGAGAACCTGTGCTAGTCAAGCTACGTGCAAATTTCGGTTGACATCCAATCACCCAAACTGGAGATATCCTGTCTGCAATAGCGTGACACACAAAAGAAGTTTCAGAGTGGACTTGAACTTAAACCTAAGGTCACCAAAACCTATTCGCATCAAAAGTCTCCATTTTTCCCGCCATCCTATCTATTTAAAAGTTTTATTTTACATTAAAACATTCTGAATAAGAATGTTCGTGGGACATTGCGCCCAGCCGGAACAACAACATATGCTACAATTCATAGCTAATTTGAACGTAGCACAACGGAATCTTTGATCGAATCAATAATCCGAACCATCTAGAAGAAACCATCTACAGAATATCCACTAAATTTTCGAGAATAATATGATTAACATGCAAAGACACTGCTATATCTTATTTCCGTCAGTCATGCATAAATTCCTAGATTCCAAGATGTTCACCAACTAATGGTCAATTTAAAAGTAGACAATCCAGTAAGGAAGATACTGCCGTCATTGTTTTGTTCCTGGTCGTACAAAAGTCTTATCATTTCCTGTTAAACTGACATATATAGATTCCTGGTAGAGGATTATTCATCAAACATATCATTATATTGGAATTATTGGTTGAAACCCTGTTCACTCTCACACACACTCTCACGCGAATGGACAAAAAAGTGATGAGTTGGC
The DNA here is from genome assembly GCA_949752745.1 of Protula sp. h YS-2021. Lineage (NCBI taxonomy): Eukaryota > Metazoa > Annelida > Polychaeta > Sabellida > Serpulidae > Protula > Protula sp. h YS-2021. The sequence continues at coordinate 106,216,636 of OX457026.1, forward strand.
CCCAGTCCGACACCAATCAGCTGGGATTATGAATAAAGCAATTGATAGAGTAATGATTATATGATCATGAAAAGCTTCAACACGTTCTTAATATTACCCTGGTGTTCTCTTCAAATGCTGCCAATCTGGGTTTGGACTCCCGAGTTGAGCCAGCAGGATCTGTGGGTAATACGTATGGCGTAGGAGCAGAGTCGGGATTAGCTCGTCCAGTTGCTGCTGAGCGAGGTTTATGCTGAGCGGTCTTTGTTGACGGCGCTGGAGCAAAACTGTGGTTGGCTGTATCAATAAAAAATATTTAGGCTGCAAAACTTCAACTTAATTTCAGAAAAAGAAGCAGAAAAATCCGATACAGTAAATAACATAATTAAATAAAACAAATGAATGGCAAAAATATATGACAAATTTAAATTATAATAAAACCGTCCCTCGTCGCGCACCAAGCCTAGTAATTGGAGATCAGCTGAGCTCCTGTCCTTGGAAAGACAGAATTCATTGCCAATGCAAAATTTTGTACAAGATCAGTATAGAGTTGCATTTTTAAAGCGTGATTTTCGATAAAACAGTTACCCAGGTGCACACCGACAATATATATTCTTCCATTTTCATTGTTTCAATAGTTCATTGAAAAACTACACTGCTAGGCTAAGTTTCAGAGCTCGATCCAACTTCCAGCTTTTTAAAATATACTCTCATATCGTGGCTTATACTATATTAGAATTTTATTTAAAAACTGCTACAAAAAATAAGAAAAGTATTTTTCTGATTTTTCTATTCTTTTTAATTTTTAATTTTTTTTAAAATCCTGTATTAAAGCTACTTTAAATTGTTTTAAGCAGTTCAGTAAAAAATGCAACAATATTCTTACATATCTCATCCTCTGATGAATGAATGTCCACTTCGTTAGAGCAATTTTCTGTCCTCTCAGCAACCGGGAAGACTTCTTCATCTTCTCCTTCAAATCAAGTGACATAAAAAAAAAGAAATATATACATATTGGGGCGTTGACTAAATTTTTTTTTTCACTTGAAAGATAGCAACATCAAAATAGGGTGAAAAAAGAGGTACAACGTCCTTTGCATCCCTAAATCCACAAAGTTACAACAGGAATAAAACGTAGCCTATAGCAATATGTAAATATAGATAAAAATAATTTTGGACAAAAATAATTTAGACTGAATTCAGTTAAACTGCGTGGTGAAATAGCTCTTGATAAGGAACTTACTGATGAAGTTAAGGTCCTCCTCAGTTATTGGCTGATTAGTCAGCAGCATCTTTATTAAGTTGGACGCCCCAGCACTTCTTTTTTTTTACATAAAGTCATTGTAGTGCTTTTCTTGAGTGTTGAAGTCATGCTTCATATGACCTGCAACAACTCTTCTTACCGCTGGGTGCCCGTGTAAGACTTTATTCAACTGAAATGACAATCCACAACTTAATACTACATATTTAATACACTTATTATTATGTGTAAAATATTAAAAATTTTAGTATCTAAGTAGAGATACAAAGTGTAGATTGTTCTATGATCACTCTTTAAAATAAATTGCAACACTTTTACAGATTATAAAATACGGATACCAAGTACACGTACAATAAAAACGAACACTAAACCTCTGATATTGAACCATTAAACCTTTAAACTCACGTAATACACTGTTATATGCCGTATAGCAGTCGGATTGAGCCTCATACGCCCAACCTCCAAACGGCCCAAAGCGTTGGCTATACACTCCCCAAGATACGAAGATGTCATTTTACGCCTCGACCATGTTGAAAATACATGGGAGCGCGTTTTGAACTGTTTTTCCGTGAGCTGGAGATAGGTGCACACCATGTCGTAAACTTCCTTTGGTATAGCCAGCTCACTCTCACCGTGTGAGAGCAAAGTCTTGTGGTTAACAACCTATATTAAAATAATAAGTATACATAGAACCAGAAACACACCTTCTTTCTAAAATTCAGACAACCGCGTAGGGTCTTAAAATTGACTCATAAAAGGCACTCGCATTTACAAAACAGTAACCTTTTTTAATGAGAACGTATGCGACAAATTGGAGATGCATAATTCTCACATGGTATCAAAGATAGCATATGAGATTGAAATGCTTAGAATTCTTCACCTATTTTTTTTTTTTTTTTAGTTTTCCGCCAAAATCTTGTTCGCGCTTCTCCTCCGAAACCGCTGGGCGTAGAAAGTTGAAACTTGGTACACGTATGCAGACCAACGTGAACTCAATTTTTTTTTTAATTTTCAGTGGCCTTAAGCATTGTCTTCAAGGTCAAATTCAAGGTCAAAGGTCAATTTTGACTGAATTCTTGTTCTCGCTTCTCTTCCGAAACGGCTGGGCGCAGAAAGTTGAACCTTGGCACACATACGCAGACTAATGTGAACTGGATCTGCACTGAATTTTAGTGACCTTGAGCATTGTTTTCAAGGTCAAATTCAAGGTCAAAGTTGAAAAAATAATATCTCGAAAACGGTTAGAGATAGAGCGATTCTGAGCGAATTTTCGACCCAAAGGATATAACACACTGCATAATAAGTGATCTCGGCGTGATCGATCTGCTCGGGTGACGATCGACTTCGAAACCGGAAATTGGCTAATATCTCGAAAACGGTTAGAGATAGAGCGATTCTGAGCGAATTTTCGACCCAAAGGGTATAACAAACTGTGTAAAAGGGTATCTTGGCGAGCGCGACCCGGTCAGGTGACGATCAACGTCGAAACCGGAAGTTGGCTAATATCTCGAAAATGGTTAGAGATAGAGCGATTCTGAGCGAATTTTCGACCCAAAGGATATAACACACTGCATAATAAGTGACCTCGGCGAGATCGATCTGGTCGGGTGACGATCGACTTCGAAACCGGAAATTGGCTAATATCTCGAAAACGGTTAGAGCGATTCTGAGCGAATTTTTGACCCAAAGGATATAGCACACTGTATAAAAGGGTATTTCGGCGAGCGCGACCCGGTCGGATGACGATCAACGTCGAAACCGGAAGCTGGCTAATATCTCGAAAACGGTTAGAGATAGAGCGATACTGAGCGAATTTTCGACCCTGTAGGTTTAAAACAGTTGTATAAAAGGGCATCTCGGCGAGCGCGAACTTGTCGGTAGACGATCGAGTTCGAAATCGGAAGTTAGCTAATATGTCGAAAACGGTTAGAGACAGAGCGATTCTGTGCGAATCATCGACCCAAAGGGTATAGCACACTGTATAAAAGGGTATTTCGGCGAGCGCGACCCAGTCGGGTGACGATCGACGTCGAAACCGGAAGATGGCTAATATCTCGAAAACGGTTAGAGATAGAGCGATTCTGAGCGAATTTTCGACCCAAAAGGTACAACACACTGTATGAAAGGCTATCTTGGCGAGATCGATCTGGTCGGGTGACGATCGACTTCGAAACCGGAAATTGGCTAATATCTCGAAAACGGTTAGAGATAGAGCGATTCTGAGCAAATTTTCGACCCAAAGGGTATAACAAACTGTATAAAAGGGTATTTCGGCGAGCGCCACCCGGTCGGGTGACGATCGACGTCGAAACCGGAATTTGGCTAATATCTCGAAAACGGTTAGAGATAGAGCGATTCTGAGCGAATTTTCGACCCAAAGGATATAACACACTGCATAATAAGTGATCTCGGCGAGATCGATCTGGTCGGGTGACGATCGACTTTGAAACCGGAAATTGGCTAATATCTCGAAAACGGTTAGAGATAGAGCGATTCTGAGCGAATTTTCGAACCAAAAGGTACAACACACTGTATGAAAGGCTATCTTGGCGAGATCGATCTGGTCGGGTGACGATCGACTTCGAAACCGGAAATTGGCTAATATCTCGAAAACGGTTAGAGATAGAGCGATTCTGAGCAAATTTTCGACCCAAAGGAAATAACAAACTGTATAAAAGGGTATTTTGGCGAGCGCGACCCGGTCGGGTGACGATCGAGGTCGAAACCGGAATTTGGCTAATATCTCGAAAACGGTTCGAGATAGAGCGATTCTGAGCAAATTTTCGACCCAAAGGATATAACACACTGCATAATAAGTGATCTCGGCGAGATCGATCTGGTCGGGTGACGATCGACTTCGAAACCGGAAATTGGCTAATATCTCGAAAACGGTTAGAGACAGAGAGATTCTGAGCGAATTTTCGACCCTGTAGGTTTAAAACAGTTGTATAAAAGGGCATCTCGGCGAGCGCGACCTTGTCAAGTGACGATCGAGTTCGAAATCGGAAGTTAGCTAATATGTCGAAAACGGTTAGAGACAGAGCGATTCTGAGCAAATTTTCGACCCAAAGGGTATAGCACACTGTACAAAAGGGTATTTCGGCGAGCGCGACCCGGTCGGGTGACGATCAACGTCGAAACCGGAAGTTGGCTAATATCTCGAAAACCGTTAGAGATAGAGCGATTCTGAGCGAATTTTCGACCCAAAGGTTATAACACACTATATAAAAGGGTATCTTGGCGGCGAATTTTCGAGTCTTCGGAGTTAAAACAATTCTAGTTGCGTTTTTGTTTTCAAATTCTTTGTTTTAATACTAAGCCCCCGAAATTTAGTGTAAGCTCCATGATTCCGTATTTTGTCTCAAGTTTCCCAAATGTACCCCAATATACCATGTGAGACAATCGCTCTCGCGCAATTAGCTTTTAGTTTTTCTCTCATATCTACGACTGACATATCACTTAATATTAATGCGGAAAATTGTTAATAGAGGATTTACATGCTAACAGGTACATACATGGGCCAGGTTTGATTCAGAATACGCAAAAATGCATACTTCAACCAAGTATAAGCCGTTTTCTTCTTCTGCTTTACGAAACTCTTCAAGAGTCATATTTGCTATAACTCCACTCCTATTGCTATTGCTCAGAACTATTTGCAGCATGAGGTAATCTACAAATAAAGAAAATATTTTGGATTTCTTGTTTCAGGACTCGGTCAAACCTCTCTTATTTTTAATCTCTCAAAATATGAAGTGGTGCAATTTTAATAGCCATTGGTCTAATGAAAAATGACATTTTAAGGTCGCAATAAAGTAAAATGAGCAATAAATATTTGTTTACACTTTGAATCCATCATGCAATTATAGCTTATAACACAGATCTTCTGTTATAAATATTTTGCACTCTTCAGGTGCTGACATCCTATAATAAAAGTATATAAAACGATTTAGTAAAATACCTCGAACCAAACAATGATCCTCCATTGTGTTTATGGGTAGCTCACTGGAGAGAAGCTCCTTTGCTCTCACCACAAATGTGGTTTTGTCTAAGTCACCAAGAAAATCTTAACCTATGGAGTTGATCTCTCCTTAATCATAATTGGGATAATTAAACATGTTAGGAGGTAAAACCATGCATGTGATGCATTAAAGAGTGTATTTTACTGTTTTCAGAACCCTTTCAACTGCTATGGTAATACTGGGACCTCGTCGCCACGTAATACTGAAATGGGATTATTCCAACCCACCCTCTAACCCCTTAAATGCTTAGTGCCAGAATGCCAGGAGGAATAGCAATGATAAAGTCTTTTGTATTACCCGCCTCGTCTTGAACCAAAAATCTTCAACCACAAGGCCACCGACTTCGGTTTGAGACACATATATAGTATTGAATTTATTCTAAATCATTTTTAACACAGTTAAAACAAATTTTAAGTGTTTACGGCTGCAGTTACCACATAGTTTTCTTCCCAGCATAACACTAATTATGGGAAAAAGGCAGCCAGGGAAACCAACACATCGAACATTTTGGTGAATGACCCAGTATCAAACGGTTGATAATAAATATTCGTCTGACCTCTTCGCTCTCGCTTTCTTTTCAGGGTCTCCACTTTTATGCTTTGCTTTAAGGAAGAACTCCAGTCTCTGCATTGTTCATCAAAGGTATTGCTGTTTAAGTTGATGTTCACTTTTTTCTTATAGAACTTCAGAACTTGCTTTATGCCTAGTAAATAATTTCGAATAGTGCCGGCGCTTCTTCCGTCAGGTTTTGTGAGTTCTTCCTGAATAAAACCATTTTCAATGGTGTTCAAGGCTTCTGGGTTTTCCAGTTCTTTAAGTTGCAGTTTTGTTGATTTCAGCACCGTTAAAGTTTGAGTCATGGCAGTTTGCGCTTGAATTTTCTTTTTTTGACCCGCCACTAAAACCTGTCATCCACGAGCAAAAGTCAAAGTAATTTACTTCTGGAACAAACTTCTTCATTTCATTGTGGTTGCTAGGAGTTTTATAGCCTTTGGTGCTATAGTTGTTTGTAGTGTCTTCAACAGCATAGCCTTTTCTCCTGTGTCTTTCTTGTTTCAAGACCACTTCTATCTCACTTTTTGGTAGCTTATGAAAATTAAGCAAATGCTTGTCAAGCCTCGTGAACTTGTGACTGGTATTCTCGCATCGAGGGCACTGTTTAAGTGGTCTTTTATCTTTTATTGGATGTACTTCATTTAGCCCCTTGCAAACTTTCATGTGTCGCTTCACATTGGCACGCCGTTCACCGCAGTTGACACACACCTTGTAGTATTTCACTTTAAAAAACAGAGGAAATGAATTTCAGAACCAGAGTTTCTTTTTGTTTTTTATTTATTTTCTGTTGTAATGCGTGTACATTTGTTACTTTTAACTGAATTTCAACAATCGATCCAGAATTGTAGGCTTGAGTGTGTTAACAAACTCATTCAAATATGTAAAGGTTGTGAAAATTTCTGATGTTCAGCTGGGCCAATGTCCTTGGGCCGACAGGGCTCATTTACAATACCGACCTTTGTTGGTTCCAATACTTACTATATCTAAAATATTTCAACAATCGATCCAGAATTGTAGGCTTGAGTGTGTTAATAAACTCATTCAACTGAGTAAGGATTGGGAAAATTTGTGAAGTTCAGCTGGGTCAATGTCCTTGGGCCGACATGGCTCATTTATAATATCGATCCTTGTTCATTCCAGTACTACCCATATATACAATATCTTAACAATCGAAGGAAAAATGTAGGCTTGAGTGTGTTAACAAAAAAGGTGTCGACAGACGGACAGACAAACCCGAAAACTATAGTCCCCCGGCGGGGGACTAAAAAGTCGATTGCGATGGTTCGGTCACGTAACTAGGCGTCCCCCAGAGAATTATGTCTCAAGAGTGTGCCGACAAGAGTTCCCTGATCCAAGACCCCGAGTAAGACCAGCCAAACGTTGAATTGACCAAGTGAGGCAAGATACAGGCATACCCATCGCAACAACTGAATTGCGGGTAGCTGATAGGAAAGGCTGGAGACGAACGAGCTACATGGCGGGAGCAAGGGGCGATCAATGCCTGTGCCAGTGATGATTTTGATGATGATTTTATATATATATATATATATATATATATATATATATATATATATATATATATATATATATATATATATATATATATATTCACTGTTCCAAAAATTAACCGCCAGGGTTGACTAGTTGCTGAGATATCGCGTGCACAAAATAGTGCTTGCAAGTGTCACCAGATGTGCAGACCGACGGAGAGACAGACCCGAATACCAAAGTCCCCCGCTCCGCGCTGGGCGGCTTCAGGGAACTATCAAGTAGCCAACCGGGGGTGACAAGGGAATGAAAGAAAGAAAGAATTTTTGACAATTACCTATTGTAACTTTTTGGTCGATGGTCATTGTCACTCAATGAATAAAATCAATCAAATCAATCCGCCAGTTAGTTGAAGAGATATGATGCACAGGAGGACGGACAGACATACGGACAACACCCAAACTGATAGCTTCCCTCCAAGGCCTAAAGCTCCAAGTTGTTGGCTAAAGATAACTACCTAGATTTCAGAAATATAAATTTTGCAAAATGTTTAGACTTACAATTTGCGGAACCCATTGCAGTTTTCTTTGTAATCTTAGAAGAAACTGAAACTAAATAAATAATAAGCATTCTTTGTAAATTCAGAATAATGAAACATAGGAAAGGTGGTTAAATGCAAGTTTAGTTATATATATATTTTGTAATCCCTCTAACCCTTAATTGCGGGGAGCATTGCAAGTTAGCAAGGGGATGGCATTTTTAAAAGCAGTTTTAAGGCATGATAAGACCAGGATTTAAACCCTTATATATTGGAAAATACGTTTGTGACCTCTTTATCCTCTTGATTATGTGCTGTATAGCAAACTAGCTTTTGCTATGTTAGATTTGGTATACATAATGGAAGCATTTTTCATCTGCATTATACGTGTCACATACACGTGTCAAACAGCGTGTAAGGGACTGCTTCATTAACGGATGTAATTCCGTTTCAACAATATAATGTCGTTCAGAATTTATTTTTTATTTGCCGATATATTTATTTTAAACTTACGGTGTGTGTTATGTTTTCTACCAGGAGCAGCACTGGTCCTTGCAATGATGGACAGTTTCGGCTTTAATCGATTCCGTCTTGTAGCGATATCTGAAATTTTCAGTGTCACTAATTGCTAGTAGTATATTTCGTCTGCGAATGATTTTATGTCATAAGTTTTACATTACTTTTGTATATTTTACTGTCAATTAACAAACTTTTAAAGCTGTGTCACGAAAAAGTTATCATACAAACCTTCCTCAGCGTTTTTTTCTTATAATTTTGTTATACACTATACAGAATTAAATGGTATTTCAGATTGTGGAATGACATACAATATATGGGAACAGGACAATTCCCCCCCGACAATTCCCCCCCAGTCAATTCCCCCCCCCGACAATTCCCCCCCGAACAATTCCCCCCGTAGGACAATTCCCCCCGAGGACTATTCCCTCCCCCAATTAATTTTTTTTTCCGTTTTTTTTCTTTGTATTTCTCTCTCTCTCTCTCTCTCTCTCTTTTTTTTTTTTTTTACAAATTATTGCCCTTTTATCTTGTAATTGGAGACCGTGTAATTGTCCTTTCAACATTGTCGCAATTTCAATTTACATGCCTTATCCAAAAAATTGACTTTTAAGTTGGCCACCTCAGTGCCAGCAAAAACGGTTTTTTACGTGTTACTTCGGTCGAATCCGCCCTAATGTTCGCGGTGCATCTGGTCAAATTATGGGTGGCCGCTTGCCCGAGCCACCGATTCGCTAGTACACCGACTCTGCGCAGCGCATTCGTCAAACAGTCCGCGACTTCGGGGGGGGGGGGATAGTCCTCGGGGGGGAATTGTCCTACGGGGGGAATTGTTCGGGGGGAATTGTCGGGGGGGGGAGTTGTCTGGGGGGAATTGTCCTAGACCCACAATATATTGCTTTTGTGGTTTTATTGCCAATTAGATGTTTGAAGATTGAACAACCTTTACTCATTGTCCTTTCTCCGTCCATAGTTTCTTCTCCTTGTTCTTTATCTTCATCAGTTTCAACAATAACATCGTCATCACTGTAGTCACTTTCATCTTCAGAACTGCTACTAGGCTCATATTCACTGTTGGGAATAAATGTTAATAAATCAAGAAAGTTGGATTTGAACTCGCGGTCTCATGATCTGTGCAGCCTTATTAATCTCATGAATTCTAACGTGCTTTCCATTCCGCCACTGAACCTCGCTTGAACAATACAAAAGCATTTTCTGTTCAAATATTGGCAACAAATTTCTGGAGGAACGATAAAATAACGCGGGCATCACCTGCAAATGTGCCCAAACATGCATGCAAGTTTTGAGAAAATGGGCTCGGTAGTTTCTGATAAATCATTGCTGACTGGCGGACGCACCAAAAACAATATGTCTCCCCTTGGGGGGGGGAGGGGGGTGTTAGTGATGCTTATCAGATCATGCGTAAATGAGTAATCATATTCTAGGAAATAGGTCCGCTTTAGCTAACCACATTTATCCCTGTATTCTCTGCATGCTTTTCAAGTAGACGCACAACTGAGTAGACGTGTTTTATTCATAATTGCTTAATTACTTAATATCCGGTGTACTAAATACACGCACCAATAACAGGGAGACATATAAAATGTTAAAAATGGAAGGTAATAAAAGGTCACAGTCTTAAAATAACTCAAATCAAAATACTATTGGTTACCTGGTTTCACCTATCTCCTAAAATGAGATCAAAATTTTTTGTCATCATTTCTTAAAATTTTTTGCACACCATAGGGTCAACGAAAATAATATTTTTGGATCTGAGAAAAAACTTAAATAAAAATTATTCTACACCAACTGGATATGATCGTCCCGGAATTAATAAGGCAAGATCCCCAGCGTAGAATATTGCCAATGGGTTCTAAGTTTTTACCTATGTTAAAAAAAACAGGTGCTAAGAACACATCTTAGCACAAGTGAGCTGAGTTTGTACTAAGTTTCTAAATACTGTCATTTTGACATTCATCAAATCGACGCAGCAACAACCCTCTCCTAATGCTAACCCTGCACAAATGAATAAACAAAAGGTTTAGTTGTATTTCTTAATAGGAAAGTAGACTCCACAGTGCCTGCCATTACCGGAATTCAAAGTCATTTTCAGGTCATAATTTCTGCAATATTTGATCTATCAAACTGAAACCTGGAAGTTGCACATCTACATTCCTTTGATGTTACATTTATGAATGATCACAAGTTCTAACTGTATTTCTTAATTGGAAAGTGGACTCCACAATATGCCTGCCATTGCCGCAATTCAAAGTCATTTTCAGAAGGCCTTAATTTCTGCAATATTTCAGCGATGCAACTGAAACATGGACGTTGCACATTTACATTCCTTTGTTATTACATTTATGAATAAATAAAAGCTTTAGTTGTATTTTTTTAACAGAGAAGTGGAGTCCACAAAGTGCCTACCATTATCGCAATTCAACGTCATTTTCAGTTATTTTTCAGAGGGCCATAATTTCTACAATGCTGCATCGATCATAACTAAATCGTAAACGTTGCACATCTACATTCCTTTGTTATTACATTTCTGAATGACAAAAAGCTTCAGCTGTAATTCTTAATACGGAAGTGGACTCAAAAAGTGCCTGCCATTACTGCAAATTCAGTCATTTTCAGTCATTATGCAAATTTTTGATCGGTCAAACTGAAACCTGGACGTTGTACAACTATATTCCTTACTTAGTACAATTGTGAATAAGTAAAAGCTTTTGTCCATAATTTTTTTTTTGGATTTGCAAAAATAATTTTGTTCGGTTCCCACCAAAATGAGTACAGAAAACACAGGCAGAGCCCTCAGCCAATACCGGTCACATCACTGTGGTCCAATTACTCTTTTGAAATACCGCCCGGACAAAAACAATATACAAGGTGCAACGGATGGAGCGACGGATGGGTCTTACACTACATATACTTAATTCCTGTAAGGTTTGGTTAAGATCCGATGAATAGTTTTTGAGATATCGCCCAGACAACGGGCGACGGGCGGACAGACAAACGGACATGCGACAAATTGTGAACCACCCGATGCACATATGCACTACATATACTTCCTTCCTGAAAGCTTTGATGAAGATCCAATAAATAGGTTTTGAGATATCGCCCGACCAAGAAAAACTTTAAAGTGCGACGTGTGGGCAGACCAACGGACATACGACAAATTGTGAAACACCCGATGCACATCTGCACTACATTTTCTTCCTTCCTGTAAGGTTTGATGAAGCTCCAATAAATAGTTTTTGAATATCGCCCGGACAAGAAAAAAGTTTAAAGTGCGACGGACGGACAGACAATGGGCACCTGCCAAATTGAACCCACCGTTGCATATTTACACTATATATACTTCCTTTTTGTACGGTTTGCTGAGGATTCAATGAATACTTTTTGAGATATCACCGTTACAATAAAAAGTTTAAAGTACGACAGATGGATAGATGGGCAAACAAGAGACAAATCGAACCTCTGTTACACATCTACACTGTATATACTTCCTTTCTGTAAGGATTGCTAAAGATCTGATGAATTCTTTTTGAGATATCGCCCGGACAAAAAAGTGCGACTGACGGACAGAGGGACGGATAAGACACAAATTGAACCCCCTGTTGCACATCTACACTATATATACTTCCTTCCTATAAGGTTTGGTGAAGATCCGTTGAATAGTTTTTGAGATATCGCCAAGACAATAGAAGTTTATGGGCGGACAAACCGAGAGCAATGGCCTTCAGCCAATATTGGCTAAAAATAATTCAATGCTGCCGAAAATGATGTTATTATTTAAAGTAAAATAATGTGGAACTTCTACCTTATGCTTTCTCTTTCGTATGATATATAGCTTGACTTGAGCTTCCAGTTGCTGAAAGACATAAAGTTTATACAAATTTAAATAACTACCATATAAGATAAGCGAATATTTAATATTTAACACTTTTTAAATTATTTTAAATTTCTAGAGAGGCCAGAGACCGGATATCATCCGTACTGATAGCTGTATTACCAACAAATGCATCAGTGGAACTGATTATAATCACTTTCAGAAATAAACCCTTACTCCCATGCAAAGCTGCAGTTTGTGGTCTTTATATATGCAAGCGAACAATTGAATCGTGTCAATGGTAACTGAGATATGGCACGTGGAAACATAGCCAAGAAAGTGTCGACAGACGGACATTGTGAAAAGGTTGCACCGATGATAAATAGCACTAACATGAACAAATTTACACTGATTTATATTATAATATTCGTAATTTTTGCAATAAAGAACGTTTTTACTGCACAAATCTGCATAATTTGCTGTTTTCCAATATATTTACCAGCATGTTTTGCTGTCAAATGCCAACCTAGTAGTTGTCGCGATGTTACGTAATCACACCTGGGGCACTTAACCGTTCTATAAATAAAAATATTGAGGCTACCAAAGCTTATTAAGTTTAAAATCACAAGTAAAGTTATACCTTGCGACTGTTATATATTATTGTAAAAATTCGTAGAGAGAATTTAAATCTTATCTAAAAGACTAGCTGGAAAACGTTAATTTCAATCCTGTCAGGAATATAAAATTGCGTAGCCTTTTCTGCCCTTTAGATCCAACTAAAAATTGTTCTAATTTTGATTATGTCCGTACCGTTTAAAGCGAAATGCGGGTATCTCACCTACAATTGATATTTCCTTCATACTTTCACAGTTTAATGATTCGAGGGTACACATTCAAAAATTCAAAAGAAAAAAGGGGTCACCAATGTTATAAGAGAAATAAAGACACTGAAAGAGCGCATACTTTTACTATAGAAACCATTGGGAATACCAAGAAATTTCATTCAAAATGCAAAATTCACAATAATCACAATTGACAATTGCCTCATTGTTAAATGATTTTAATGGTCAATATATTAACACAGGCCCTTCTAGGAACAAAATATCAATACAGACCATTTCTGGACACGACCCTATTTGTCTTTGAAAAGAATTTGTCGATCTAGACGGATTTAGTAGCTATTTATACTATGTAAACATGGATTCAAACTCGTCGATATTCAATGCAATGCGTATTTCGGTCGCTAGATGGGGCAGAGATACCCGCGTTTTCCTTTAATATATCAAATTATTTACATAATCCATGTCTACACCATGACTGACTATAAGTAAAATATAATTTAATCAACACTCAACAATGTAATAATTAAATATTATCTATTACCTTGGATGTAAAGAATCGGTTGTTTCTGGGTTTGGTTCGATCTGGGCTCTACATGTTTCATATGATATATGTCCTCTTTCTAAAATCAAACATTGCTGTCATTAAATTTAATTTTTAAACACCTATACACGTTTCCATATCTCATTTTTTCATATTATTAAGCATGTGTCGTGGTGCTTGCAATGAACATCATAAAAGCACGTTATATAACTTTACTTAATGAGGCTATGATTTATACGGACTTACTAAAATGTAAAACAAGACACGTTTTACAGAAATCCTAAAACATTTTTCCTGTTTGAATCCATCAATTCATTTTCTTTTGTGACTTTTTTTTAATTCTATCAAAACCAAGCTTACTGTGCATGCTCAGATACGGCAAATTGTTTTCATAGTTTAGGACTCCTATTTCTATCTGCAGCTTAATCATTGCTTCGGGTAATAATACATGCACAACATAATCGTAGTACTACAACTGCTCACCACTAAATAAACCTCAAAACGTAAAAACGCTACCCAGAAGCTAGATATTCATCTCTTCAAAACCTAACAGCGGTAACTAACTTTCCTGCAAAAACTAGAGTCACAGTGACGCGGGATCCCCCGTGACGCGCCCATATTCGAGGCCCCAGACCCCATCGCGTAAAAGATATATTTCCATACTTTGTATAAAACCGAGCAACCACCTCGTAAAATCACGTCTTTGCACATATAAAGTAAATTTTTACTCATTTGCAAAATGCTGTCATTTAAACAATTTTTCATCAAATCAAAACTACGACTTTACACACTTTCAATGTACGTATTAACCGCATGCAAAACGAAAATGCATTAGCATGAATAGTTTTTGAGTTACAACCTGAACAAAAGATCACATCTTTGAATATTCCAAGTAAATGTTTTCACCATCTCAAAATGCTGTCATTTTGATCATTTTCAATTAAGTCGAACAAAACTACGACGTTGCACACTTTCAATGTACGTATTAATCGCATGTTAAAGGAACAAGTCATCAGTTAAAATGATTAATCCCCCCCACCCCCACAAAATCGATCGATGGATAGGAAAGTCCCCCGCAGGCGAGCAGTTCAACTATTTTAAAATTTTGTTGGTTTTATTATTACCTGTGTTTCAAATAGCTCAACAATCGATCGCGAAATGTAGGCTTGAGTGTGTTAACAAACTCATTCAAATGAGTAAGGATTGGGAAACTTTGTGAAAAGTTCAGCTGGGCCAATGTCCTTGGGCCGACGTGGATCATTCACAATACCAAACCTTATTGGTTCCAATACCACTTATAGTTAAGCTATCTTATCCATCGATGCAGAAATGTAGGCTTGAGTGTTAACAAGCTCATTCCATTACATAAGGGTTGTGAAAATTTTTCAAGTTCAGCTGGGCCAATCTCCTTGGGCCGAAAAGGCTCATTTACAATACCGACCTTTTTGGTTCCAATACTTTCTATATGTAAAATATTTCAACAATCGATCTAGAAATGTCGGCTTGAGTGTGTTAATAAACTAATTCAAATGAGTAAGGATTGGAAAAATTTGGGAAGTTCAGCTGGGCCAATGTCCTTCTGCCGACATGGCTTATTTACAGTACTGATCCTTGCTCGTTCCAGTACTACCCATATATAAAATGTTTTAACAATCGGGCGAAAAAACGTAGGCTTGAGTGTTAACAAACTCAACCCGCTGGGTAGCAATTGTGAAAAATTGTGAATTTCAGCTGGGCTAATGTCCTGGGGCCGACATGGCTAATTTACAATACCAAACCCTTGTTGGTTCCAATACTACATATAGTTAAGATAGCTTATCAATCGATGCAGAAATGTAGGGTTGAATATTAACAAACTCATTCCAGTATGTAAGGGTTGTGAAAATTTCTGAAGTTCAGCTGGGCCAATCTCCTTGGGCCGAAAGGGCTCATTTACAATACCGACCTTTGTTGGTTCCAATACTTCATATATGTAAAATATTTCAACAATTGATCCAGAAATGTAGGCTTGAGTGTGTTAACAAACTCATTCAAATGAGTAAGGATGGGGAAAATTTGTGAAAAGTTCAGCTGGGCCAATGTCCTTAGTCCTACATGGATCATTTACAGAACCAAACCTTGATGGTTCCAATACTACTTATAGTTAAGATATCTTATCAATCGATGCAGAAATGTAGGATTGTGTGTTAACAAACTCATTCCAGTATATAAGGGTTGTGAAAATTTCTGAAGTTCAGCTGGGCCAATATCCTTTAGCCGAAAGGTTTCATTTACAATACCGACCTTTGTTGGTTCCAATACTTCATATATATAAAATATTTCAACAATTGATCTAGAAATGTAGGCTTGAGTGTGTTAACAAACTCATTCAAATGAGTAAGGATAGGGAAAATTTGTGAAAAGTTCAGCTGGGCCAATGTCCTTGGGCCGACGTGGATCATTCACAATACCAAACCTTATTGGTTCCAATACCACTTATAGATAAGATATCTTATCAATCGATGCAGAAATGTAGGCTTGAATATTAACAAACTCATTCCAGTATATAAGGGTTGTGAAAATTTCTGAAGTTCAGCTGGGCCACTGTCTTTTAGCCGAAAGGTTTCATTTACAAACCGACCTTTGTTGGTTCTAATACTTCCTATATGTAAAATATTTCAACAATCGATCTAGAAATGTAGGCTTAAGAGTGTTAACAAACTCATTCAAATGAGTGAGGATTGGGAAAATTTGTAATAAGTTCAGCTGGGCCAATGTCTTTAGGCCGACATAGCTCAATTACAACACCGATCCTTGTTCGTTCCAGTACTACCCATATATAGAATATCTTAAAAATCGGTCCAAAAATGTAGGCTTGAGTGTGTTAACCAAAAAGGTGTCAACAGACGGACAGACGGACGGACCGACGGACGGCAAGATAGACCCGAAAACTGTAGTCCCCTGGCGGGGGACTAAAAGACATTAGCATGAATAGTTTTTTAGCAACAGCCTGAGCAAAAGATAGTATAATAGCCCAGACGGACGGACAGACAAGGTGAACCCTATATCCCTCCGTTACACGGGGGATAACCATCCTGATTCTTAATTCCTTAATAAGACAGAAACGTTATTTAATCTTCCTAAAATCTAAAGACAAATAAATGAAAGTTGTACTTGGCTCAGTAGAAACATTGGTGTTTTCCAGGAAAGCATTGTCTTGCATTGTCACTCTGGAAATCTAAAAAAAAAACACGTTTTGGATAGAAATTATTTGTTAGTGCGTATCCAATTTCTGTTACACTAATAAAACCCAGAGCATGACATCCGAGCATTTTGCTTTACTTGTTGTTCCATCTGTTTCAGTTAATGCATCTCAAAATCTTTTATTAACGAAGGTTTTAAAATATACAATATTATAGTCTACAACCTATAATTATCGACAAATTTAGCAACATGAATGAATTGCACAAAAACAACTTTTGTAATTAAGCAATTAATGGAGATAACAAGGCTTAACTTGTTTCACCAAACTTGCAAGTTAAAACATTTAACACGCGTATTCAAAAAAAAAAAAAAAACACTGTGTAAAGAAATGAAACGTTTCAATAAACTACTCACTTCTTTTATTCCACAAAAGGACATGTTTTCAAGACTGCTGTTTTTTTCTCCTTCTCCATTTCCTATGAAGGTAGAATTAGCTATTTAACATCAATATATTATGGACGCACCGTAATTCTGATAATGACCGAGTTAAAAACAACAATACCACTTCTTTTGCTGCATACTATTAAAGACCTAGAACAGACTACAAATTGGTAACAGCTGGAAAGGCTGTCTTTCAAAGTCTTTGAAACCTCGAATAGAGCAATCCGCGCAGTTGTAAAGCTATTTAGGACATGAAATAAACATGCCACCTACCGAAGTATAAAGCATATATTATCATAGTGTTGCTTTTACAAACTATAAAAATTAAATGTGAACACGGTTTCTCTTTAAAATGCAAATATTAAATAAACACATCTATACTTTTGAAATGCAGCTGTACCTGACACAATTTGCGGTTTTGATGTAGCAGATGTATTTGTGTCATCAGTCAGACCTACGGAAACTCTTACAGTATGATCGGCATCATTTTCTTTTGTGCTCTAAAATAAGGAAAACTAGTCTTGTTGATACAATCTGAATTCCAGTGTCATAGTTTACAATCTTCGTAATTAATGAATAAGTTACGCATGCAAAACACCAATCCTATTGCACTTACAATATTTCTCCACCAAAGCTCTTTGTGGTCTTCACCGTAGTCATACAGCAATTCTTCATCCGGCTGAATATCTCTCAAAGCAAACAGGCAAAGAAATGGAACCCTCTCTTTGACAACTAATTTCATTTCACAGTTTGCTTCGGATTTTGGAGCGTCGTTTACCAGTCGACCCAATCTGTCGCTGTCCTTTGTAGCATCGATGCTATCACGTGTAAATAAATAAAATATTATTTTTGGTGTTATGAAATATTTGGCATACTTTGCAACAATATTTTTAAAGTTTACAAAGTTTATTACTTAGCTGAAAACAACAGCATTTTAATGCAGCATTAAATATTAACTTCATTTACTGATTCAACAGTGACTCTATGTGGAAAACATAGGCATCCGAGATTTATACGGACTTATACTGACAGCACGTTGCACAAAATATATTCTTTTACTGCATGATGTTTTAAAGCTGTGCCATCAAAAAAGTTAACAAAGTGGTCCGGACAAAACACCCTAAACAGACTGAGACAAAGTGGGACATCGCCTAAGATTAGAGTGCTGTAGTTTCGGCAATTTTTGGTCGAACAAACTGAAAACACCACGTTGCATATCTGCAATAATATATCTGTAGCATGAAGGCTTCACATAAACGTGGCGCGGACAAGGTGAACTAAATGCTAACAGTCGGACGGTCGAAACGACCGAAAGCAGAAGCCCTACAGCCAAATTGGATGAGGGCTAAAAGCAGTTTACTTAAACAGTGTTTAAAGTTAAAGTTATAAACAGTGTTTAAAGTTAAAGTTATAAGTTACTTAAAGTTATAAGTATTGTTATTAGCAATACTTACCACATACTTTTTCCATCGTACTTAAAGAAGTATGTGTAGAAATGTTCTGTTGGCGTTCTGTTTCTGACTTTCTCTGAGCCTTCCTTTGCGCTGGTGCGATCACCAGAGTATTCTAACAAAAACTCTCCCTTGCTGAAACGTCTTGTGGTGACGACCCCTCTGCCTGTAAGGAACATTCAAATAAAATCGATTAATTATTGTTAAAGATGAAACAGAACCGGGCAACCCTAGCAACATAGTACCATTTGGCGATGAGCTCAAATCTGAGTGGAGTTAAAAAAGATTAATTATTGTTAACAATTATTTTGTTATTAATTATTTTAACTCATTGTACTGGATGTATAGTTAATGAAAAGGCAATGACAAAGACAAAATCCTAAACTGCATCTTACACGTACCACTGCAAAAATGAATATTAGTTTAATGATCAACGAACATAAACTAAAAGAATATTTGTTTTTAATTGAGGTACATACTTCTGAACATCGTAGGCATTTTGATATACAATTCTTTTCACTGTGGTCAGAAATGTAACATAAATTTTATTAATTGAAGAAATCTAACAAACCTTTATCTTGGTGAAAGAATTGTATCTTAAACCCTTCTCGGTCTTTTCCCTTTTCGATCCATTCAAATGCTTTTTTCTGCTCCTCTTTCGTTTTACTTTGACTATGTCGATCCCGTTTCGGCCGCTGAAAGACAATTTTTGCCACAACATGTTACAATGTACAGGGAAATATAACACGTGTAAATCATTTTTTACTCTTATCATCACAAAATAACTTTTGTATGAACTACTGTCACATGTTATGCTGCTACATTTCTGTAACTGATACTTATTATTACTGATATTATTGTAATATTGATACGTATTAATAACAGTTAAAGTCAATGCATATTATATTAAAATAACGCACAATTTTAAGTTTTTCCGCTCATACAGCCTGTTTCTAAGTCGTTGGGGTGTGACTTATAAATATGTGACTTACTCACACTTTTTACATTTTGGTTGTCTGCCATATTCAAGGTCTTCTCCCAGCTTGACTACATAAAACAACAAGATTTCAGTGAAACTGATGAATGTCCCCGCCAAGAACTATGGTCGAATCGAAAAATATTGTGACCTCGCACAACTTCAATATATATATTTTCACTGTAGCAAAAATCAAAAGCCAGGGTTGAATAGCGACTGAGATACCGTGTGCACAAATTTGTACTTCCAAGTGTCACCAGACGAGCGGACGGACGGACAGACGGACGGGTCAACGAGAGGTAGCTTATGTGGTGGCTGCATTATGTGGTAGCATTTGATATGCCTGAAATGCATTTAAGTGGTAGGTCACGGACAAGATTATTTGAGAATAAAAAATACTTATGTGGTGGTTTATATTTGCCCGTGCCCTTGTGTGGTTCCCAGCAGGCGTCATGTCAATGTCAATAATGTTTATGCTTTGTGTGTGTCATTTGTAAATAAACGGAATTATATATGTGGCACTTTACTGTATAAAGATATTTTACAACTTATCTTTCACAACTGCGCATATTTATTTAACTTGCGTTGATGCGTGGTGCTTATTTTAGACCAGTGCGCGTATTTAGTTAACTTGCGTTAATGCATGGTGCTTATTTTAGACCAGTGCGCATGTTTATTTAACTTGCGTTAATGCGTGGTTCGCCTTTGGAAAAACTGCGCATATTTTTTTAACTTGTGTTGATGCGCGATTAACATTTCGGATCACGGCGCATGTCAGCTTAACTTGCGTCGACGTGCGGTTCACATTTCGGACCAGCGCGCATGTTTGGTTAACGTGCACTGATGCGCGGTTTGTATTTCGGACCACTGCGCATATCTATTTAGCTTTCGTCGAAGCGCGGTTCACATTTCGGACAACTGCGCATGTTTATTTAACTTCAGTTGATGCCCGGTTCGCATTTCGGACTAGTGCGCATGTTTCTTTAACTTGCGTTGATGCGCGGTTCGCATTTCGGACCAGTGCGCATATCTATTTAACTTGCGTCGAAGCGCGGTTCGCATTTCGAACCAGTGCGCATGTTCATTTAACTTGCGTCGATGGCCGGTTCGCATTTCGGACCACTGCGCATGTTTATGCAACTTACGTTGATGCGCGGTTCACATTTCGGACAACTGCGCATGTTTATTTAACTTCAGTTGATGCCCGGTTCGCATTTCGGACCACTGCGCATGTTTATGCAACTTACGTTGTTGCGCGGTTCGCAATTCGGACCAGTGCGCATGATTGCATAACTTGCGTCGATGCGCGGTTCGCATTTCGAACCAGTGCGCATGTTCATTTAACTTGCGTCGATGGCCGGTTCGAATTTCGGACCACTGCGCATGTTTATGCAACTTCCGTTGATGCGCGGTTCACATTTCGGACCAGTGCGCATATCTATTTAACTTACGTCGAAGCGCGGTTCGCATTTCGAACCAGTGCGCATGTTCATTTAACTTGCGTTGATGCGCGGTTCACATTTCGGACCAGTGCGCATATCTATTTAACTTGCGTCGAAGCGCGGTTCGCATTTCGAACCAGTGCGCATGTTCATTTAACTTGCGTCGATGGCCGGTTCGCATTTCGGACCACTGCGCATGTTTATGCAACTTGCGTCGATGCGTGGTTTCCTTTTCCGACCAGTGCATATATTTAACGTGCGTCAATGCGTGGTGCTTATTTCGGAAACTGCGCATGTCTATTCAACTTGCGTCGATGCCTGATTCTTTTGTCGGACCAGTGCGCATGTTTATTTATCTGGCGTCGATGCGCGGTTCGCATTTCGGACTAGTGCGCAGGTTTGTTTAGCTTACGTTGATGCGAGATTCACATTTTGGACCAGTGCGCATGTTTCTTTTATTTGCGTTGATGCACGGTTCTTGTTTTAGACAAATGCGCATGTTTATTTAACTTGCATCGATGCGCGATTCGCGTTTTGAACTAGTGCGCATGTTTGGTTAATGTGCACTGATCCGCGGTTCAAATTTCGGACTAGTGCGCATGTTTATTCAACTTCGCTGATGAGCATTTCGCATTTCGGACCAGTGCGCATGTTCATTTCGCTTGCGTTGGTGCGTGATTCACATTTCGTACAACTGCGCATGTTTATTTAACTTCAGTTGATGCCTTGTTCACATTTCGGACCAGTGCGCATGATTATTTATCGATTTATCTTGCATCGATGCGTGGTTCTTTGTTCGGACCAGTGCACATATTTATTTAACTTGCGTCGATGCGCGGTTCGCATTTCGAACCAGTGCGCATGTTTATTTACCTTGCGTCCATGTCCGGTTGCGCATTTCGAACCAGTGCGCATGTTTATTCAACTTCCGTTGATGAGCGGTTCGCATTTCGGACTAGTGCGCATGTTCATTTAGCTTGCGTTGATGCGCGTTTCTTATTTTAGACCAGTGCACATGTTTATTTAACTTGCGTTGATGCCCGGTTCGCATTTCGGACCACTGCGCATGTTTATTTCACTTGCGTTGATGCGCGGCTCACATTTCGGACCTGTGCGCATGATTACTTAACTTGCATCGATGCGTGGTTCTTTGTTCGGACCATTGCACATATTTATTTAACTTGCGTCGATGCGCGGTTCGCATTTCGAACCAGTGCGCATGTTTATTTACCTTGCGTCCATGTCCCGTTGCGCATTTCGAACCAGTGCACATGTTTATTTAACTTGCGTTGATGCCCGGTTCGCATTTCGGACAACTACGCATGTTTATTTCACTTGCGTTGATGCGCGGTTCACATTTCGGACCAGTGCGCATGATTACTTAACTTGCATCGATGCGTGGTTCTTTGTTCGGACCATTGCACATATTTATTTAACTTGCGTCGATGTGCGGTTCGCATTTCGA
This sequence comes from Protula sp. h YS-2021, assembly GCA_949752745.1. Lineage (NCBI taxonomy): Eukaryota > Metazoa > Annelida > Polychaeta > Sabellida > Serpulidae > Protula > Protula sp. h YS-2021. The sequence goes on from OX457026.1 coordinate 106,239,165, forward strand.
ACCAGTGCGCATGTTTATTTACCTTGCGTCCATGTCCGGTTGCGCATTTCGAACCAGTGCGCATGTTTATTCAACTTCCGTTGGTGCGTGGTTCACATTTCGGACCACTGCGCATGTTTATTCAGCTTGCGTTGATGCGCGTTTCTTATTTTAGACCAGTGCACATGTTTATTTCATTTGCGTTGATGCCCGGTTCGCATTTCGGACCAGTGTACATGTTTATTTCACTTGCGTTAATGCGCGGTTCGCATTTGGAACCAATGCACATGTTTGTTTAACTTGTGCTGATGCGCGGTTCACATTTCGGATCACGGCGCATGTTAGCTTAAATTGCGTCGATGCGTGGTTCATATTTCGGACCAGTGTGCATGTTTAAATAATAACCACACATTAACACAAGTTAAATAAACGGATAAAACTGTAGGATAAGATTTATATTTCGGTATTTTCTTCAAAAATTTCCCCTAAAATCAAAATTCAAGATCGAGTCAAAAAGCACAAGCCGTATGCCCGACCCATCTAGGGCTGCCTCATACTAGATACCAAAAATAAATGAAATCGGATAAAAACTGTAGGAGGAAACACACTTTGAAGTTTATTCTTCAAAAAATCCCAAAAAAAAACATTGTCCGCAGTGGGTGTATTCTTAAGATTCTCCCCACCCCACAGCGGGATTTAAACAAATGCTGCTCTCCTTATTTGCTTTAGAAATTAACTTTATAGTTGCATTATTTTCCAACAGATGGTGTTACAGGACAGTTGATCAACGGACTTTGACGGACTCCCTTATGTGGTTTGTTTTGTGCTCAATGGGTGCTTATGTGGCTACCTCATAAGAACCACCACATAAGGAAGAAAAACCACATAAGTGACGGATGTACCGAAAATCCACCACATAGCATAATCATTGTGGGCACGGACGGACAGACGGACGGACGGACGGACAGAGGGCAATCCTATGAACCCCAACTCCCGGGCTCGCCCGGTAGGGGTCTAAAAAACCCATCACCCACCAGCACACTCTGGCTACCACGTTACACGAGACAGAACCTTATCATTTCTTTTATCGATATCAGCACCACTAAAATCAATTCCTGTGGTAATTCAATGAGCAAGTTCCTAGTTCCTGCTTGAGCAAAATTGAAACACCCGAGCTACGCTGGAAGAACATTGTCAATTTCCGCATTTTATCGATGTTCACATCGTTTGATTTTAGATTGCATTTCAATGTGGTATTCTGAATCCAACGCTTTCTTTCAGATACTCTTACGGCACCGGATGTTTTTCCCGTTCAAACACTGATTCTCTCTCTCTCTCTCTCTCTCTCTCTCTCTCTCTCTCTCTCTCTCTCTCTTTCTCTTTTTTTAATTTTAATCTTTTTTCTCTCTTTTTAGTTTTTATTTCATTTTTTTCTTCTCCAGTGTTGTGATTTGATCAAACACAACAAACTCCGATAACTTTTCTCCTATAACTGTGGAGATGTTTATTTTTGATCGGCCATGACGTTACTGGTCGAAGGCAGTCGGTGGTGGAGGGGAATGGGGGGGGGGTGGGGTGAAAGGCATTCAAGGGGAGACAGAAATTCAGAAAGAGGGACAATGTTATGAGATATTGATCAGTGACCTCATATGAGTCGATAATAATGACATAACCCGACGAGAGAGAGAGAGAGAGAGAGAGAGAGAGAGAGAGAGAGAGAGAGAGAGAGAGAGAGAGAGAGAGAGAGAGAGAGAGAGAGAGTAGATGCGGGGTGGATTTATGTCAACAATTTTTCAATGTGGACCGGATTGCAACTATCGATAGATTTTATAGTTATCTGTAATCAAACTGTCAAGAGATGCGAGTGTACAGGAACAAAATGAATCAATGCCTTAGGGAATATCGGAACCACGCAAGCGACAAATGCCAACAAATAAACCCACTCGCCCACAACCCCTTCCTCTCCCCCCCCCCAAAAAAAAAGAAAAAGCAAACCGTGAATAGCAACAAGCTTCCGGTAGTTAACAAAAAATGTGTCAAGCAGTCGTCCAATAAAACAGAGACCATTCACGAAAATACTTAACACAAGAGAGGGAGAAGTCATTTAACATAAAAAAATATTTATTAAGAACACAAGGACTTACGCGAAGTTATAAATGAATAATGTCCTATTCAGAATCGCTTCTACAATGCAGTTGCAATGCCAGGCCAGAATTTTAAACGTTATATTTTTACGTGGCGGCATTAAAGGGAAAAGCTCTGTATTGATTGATAATCAATTAACGAAAAAAAGTGCTGGGCTCACGGACCATTGTTTTTTATCTCTCGAATAAACGTCAGTTCGACAACTGCGACACCAAAGATATTAAAACATCGAAGTTTTGTATACACGAAATTATAATGTTATTAATGCTGATCCCAAGCTACAGAATACTCCAGCATAATGGGAGCAGGGCGGGGGGAGGGATGGGGCGCAGGTGGGAGGAGGGAACGGGGCTATCATTCCGCCTCCGACTGCTCGACACAACCCTGGTCCATTACGATCTCTCACGCTGTCACACACGCTAGTACCACGCCAAAATCGGGTGACAACAAGGCCTTACCATATCTGTCGTGAATGACTCTCGATAGATCTCTCTGTGACTGCATAAAGGTTGACACTTGCCCGAACTGGTGCATAAAGATGGCGAGCAATGTATTATTTAATAAACTGTCTACAGCCTTGAATAACCCGGAGCAATTTTCAAACATGATTTTTTTCTCATTTACACATTGCTTGAGACTTCACACTTTATGCCACTGTTCTACCGTTCGGAAAAATGAACGGTTGGCGGGAATCAAACGCCCTACATGAAAGAAGTAGCCAATCAGAAACGGCCATACAATTGACTCCTCAAAAACGTAAAACATCCTTAACGTTGAGTGGCAACAAGTATTGTTTTCATAGAGGTCAGTAACAGTTCTCGCTGGCCACTTGCTCTTGCCCATTGACCGCTTTTGGTATCGACCGGGCAGGGAATTCACCTTCGGCCTTGCTGCAATGCGCAAAACAAACGAAAAAGTAATAAAAAACTGCGTATACGAAAGGATGCGGACGCAATCATGGGTGAAAAGCATAGCGACTTATGTCATGTCACTGATTGCTTTGTGCATGGAAAACTAACACTCATTTTGCCAGAAACGGTGTCTTAATTTCGGCGCGAATTCGTCACACTGGCGCAATATTTTGACCTCTGGTGTGGTCAGTGTACATCATAAACAAACGGACCCACTCTGTCAACACTCGAGAGGTCCTCCAATCATTTCGGTTCTCTCAGGCCATTTTGTATCAGACCCTTCGCCCATTTGGTTGGACTCTCCAACAGAGTGAATATTTCATCCGCGCCACTAATGACACGGATTATCTAAAGAGAAAAAACAAAACTCGTTGAATTAATTTCATCACTTAATATTTGCCGTGGGATTTCCGTTCATCGTATGTGAGACACCAGCCGCTACACATGTATTTGGTCATCAGGCGACAAGAACATGGAATGAGAGGAACAGCGGGCGAGAGGAATCGATACAAGCACCAGGATGAGCGGAACCAGGAAGCAGGACGCACGAGGAACAAGGCAGTGAGAGGAACACTGGAGTGAGAGGATCAAAGCAACTAGAGGAACGGAAGCCTGGGCCAGAGGAACACGGCAACAGTACCAGCGTGACAGACGTTCTGTTCTTTGATGCATCAAGCCTTTGTTTTTAACGAGTGTTTTTTTTTATTTATTTTTTTCTCAAATCTTATTCAAACATCACCTTATTCAGAGCCACCATATTTCAAGCTCTCAGTTGTAACAGAATTTTTTTTATAGAAAACATGACTGGCTCAAGGAATCTTGCATAAGACATTCATTTTATTGCTCATTTCTCTGCCCGCATTTTACAGCTTTAATAATCAAGTTAAAGCTGCACTGTTTTGTTTATGGATGTCTGACCTCATTCTTAGTCAAGTGAACCATTTTGAAATCTACTTCAAATTAACTGGATTTGAATAGCACCCTTCAGTGCATCCTTATTGGTCTCTTTTCGGGGGGGGGACTGGGGAGGCATGCTGGTGTTTCATTATCACCAGAACTCACAGCCCTTTACGTTAATGCCAACTGCACATGGGCGAGGCTATTTGTGAAGCAGGCAGTACAAGGACGGGCGGAATAATGGCACTCTGGCGTTCAGCTCAATGTTCGCAATGCTCGGGAGACACACTCACCGGGTTTTTTTCTTCACCGCAGCTCATATGAATGCACGTAGTCATGACCTTCACCTAGCAACGCCACGGACACAACCACCATCCTTGGCCCACACACGCATTACAGGGTCTTCGCTATGTCGAAGCTTCCTATTATGGGGTGGTCAGAAGATTAATGGGCTCAGTGCAAGCGCCTTGTACTCAGCCTTAAGGAGCCCCTCCCGATTCCTCCCATGTCATGCCACCGCACTTAGCAGTCCTCTACTGATCAATATGGACAAAAAATAGTCCGTCCACTTGTTTTCAATAATTCACGTTTTATTGATACCTGCAGCCGGCCACAACTTGTTATGACGCGGAGAAGAAAAGGAATGTTTTCAAGACTGCCCCGGGCATTTGTTTTGGCAGTCTTCGGTATTCATTTCAGAATTCAACACCTGAGCATGGAAATGTGATTTGCAACCCCACACCCCCCTAGATGCCAATCCTGACTGATTGAAGTTCAGTGATTAATTGATCCGTCTCTGTGTTTAAAAAATAATAAAATCAGGTGCAAAACTGGCCCGATTTAATGAAACAATTGATGAATTGATTGTGTGTAGGGGAGGGGATGGAGATTGATAAATCGTTGTCACTTCTGAATTAATACATATCGCTTTTGCATGTATCAATAGCAACCCATTGAAAAAGGATTTTCTGGGAGTTGGAATAAGGAGTGACCAGTTGTTTAAGCTAAAGTGAAAGTGAAAGAAGTGAAACTTTCGGTTCGTTTTCAATCGGCCTGAGTGGACGGGATTGTATCCCTGGTCTACAAAGACATGGAACCGGAGCGTCCTTGCCTGCAACCACCATTAAGTTATCAATGACGTCACTTCTCTTCTATTTTTTGCCATGTTTTATTTTTTGTCAAAAGAGATCGTGGCTACAGCCAGCATTCAAAAAACACAGGCTCCAGGATTCTGTAAAGTATTATATACATTTCGGGAGGCGAAAGAGGAAAAAAATAGCCATCGATCAATAGCCACAACACAGCACCAGCAACGCGTGGCAAAAATGGTCGCTAACCAAGGCCATTTTCTGAAACAATAAAAACTGACAATTCGGCTACGCAAAGGCATAAAATATAATTCAATTTATGTCTAATTTTATTGTCGTCTACAACCTGGAAATTTTTTCATTTATCTGGCCGGCCAATTACTATCATATCTATGTTTCTATGTCGCCTTGTGTTGTGTCCAGGTACCCAATATCTGATCCACCCTAGGTCCTTTGTATATTTGCCAGTGGATAGAAAACCAGAACATTTTTAGTCTTTTTTCCAAGTCACGTGTGCAGCAATGAATATCTCTCGGTTATTTTAATATAGTTGCCCGAGTCCTTTGTGTATGCAATACAATTTTCCCCATATCTCTTTTTCTTGCAAATTTTGTACCTGACCTAACGTTGACAGAAAGCAGCCTTACAAAGTTTAAAATAACAGAGACAAATTCACTCAGAATTCCACTTTGCGCATGCGCACCGATTATTGTACATTATTCATATTGTACCTTGACATGTCCACTTTACACTGTGATAGAAGCCTTGTTTCTATGTCGCCTTGTGTTGTTTCTAGGTACCCCATATCTGATCCAAGTCAGTTCTTCTTGTATATTTGCCAGTGGATAGAAAACCCCAACATTTTTAGTCTTTATCCAAGTGACGTGTGCAGCAATGAATATCTCTCGGTTATTTTAATATGGTTGCCCGAGTCCTTTGTGTATGCAGTACTGTTTTCCACATATCTTTTTTTGTTGCAAATTTTGTACCTGACCTCACGTTGACAGAAAGCAGCCTTACAAAGTTTAAAATCACAGAGACAAATTCACTCAGAATTCCACTTTGCGCATGCGCACCGATTATTGTACATTATACACATTGTACCTTGGCATGTCTACTTTACATTGTGATAGAAGCCTTGTTTCTTTGTCGCCTTGTCATGTGTCCAGGTACCCAATATCTGATCCACCCCAGGTCTTCTTGTATATTTGCCAGTGGATAGAAAACCAGAACATTTTTAGTCTTTTTTCCTAGTCACGCGTGCAGCAATGAATATCTCTCGGTTATTTTAATATGGTTGCCCGAGTCCTTTGTGTATGCAGTACTGTTTTCCCCATATCTCTTTTTCTTGCAAATTTTGTACCTGAATTCACGTTGACAGAAAGGCGGCCTTATAAAGTTTAAAATGGCAGAGACAAATTCACTCAGAATTCCACTTTGCGCATGCGCACCGATTATTGTACATTATTCACATTGTACCTTGGCATGACTACTTTACACTGTGATAGAAGCCTTGTTTCTATGTCGCCTTGTGTTGTGTCTAGGTACCCCATATCTGATCCACCCTAGGTCTTTTGTATATTTGCCAGTGGATAGAAAACCCCAACATTTTTAGTCTTTATCCAAGTGACGTGTGCAGCAATGAATACCTCTCGGTTATTTTAATATGGTTGCCCGAGTCCTTTGAGTATGCAGTACTGTTTTCCCCATATCTCTTTTTGTTGCAAATTTTGTACCTGACCTCACGTTGACAGAAAAGCGGCCTTATAAAGTTTAAAATAACAGAGACAAATTCACTCAGAATTCCACTTTACGCATGCGCACCGATTATTGAACATTATTCACATTGTACCTTGGCATGACTACTTTACACTGTGATAGAAGCCTTGTTTCTATTGCGCCTTGTGTTGTGTCCAGGTACCCCATATCTGATCCACTCTAGGTCTTTTGTATATTTGCCAGTGGATAGAAATCCCTAACATTTTTAGTCTTTTTTCCAAGTCACGTGTGCAGCAATGAATATCTCTCGTTATTTTAATATGGTTGCCCGAGTCCTTTGTGTATGCAGTACTGTTTTCCCCATATCTCTTTTTGTTGCAAATTTTGTACCTGACCTCACGTTGACAGAAAGCAGCCTTACAAAGTTTAAAATAACAGAGACAAATTCACTCATAATTCCACTTTGCGCATGCGCACCGATTATTGTACATTATACACATTGTACCTTGGCATGTCTACTTTACATTGTGATAGAAGCCTTGTTTCTTTGTCGCCTTGTCATGTGTCCAGGTACCCAATATCTGATCCACCCCAGGTCTTCTTGTATATTTGCCAGTGGATAGAAAACCAGAACATTTTTAGTCTTTTTTCCTAGTCACGCGTGCGGCAATGAATATCTCTCGGTTATTTTAATGTGGTTGCCCGAGTCCTTTGTGTATGCAGTACTGTTTTCCCATATATCTTTTTCTTGTAAATTTTGCACCTGACCTCACGTTGACAGAAAGCAGCCTTATAAAGTTTAAAATAACAGAGACAAATTCACTCAGAATTTCACTTTGCGCATTGGCTCCGATTATTGTACATTATTCACATTGTACCTTGGCATGTCTACTTTACACTGTGATAGAAGCCTTGTTTCTATGTCGCCTTGTGTTGTTTCTAGGTACCCCATATCTGATCCACCCTAGGTCTTCTTGTATATTTGCCAGTGGATAGAAAACCAGAACATTTTTAGTCTTTTTTCCTAGTCACGTGTGCAGCAATGAATATCTCTCGGTTATTTTAATATGGTTGCCCGAGTCCTTTGTGTATGCAGTACTGTTTTCCCCATATCACTTTTTCTTGCAAATTTTGTACCTGACCTCACGTTGACAGAAAGCAGCCTTATAAAGTTTAAAATAACAGAGACAAATTCACTCAGAATTCCACTTTGCGCATGCGCACCGATTATTGTACATTATACACATTGTACCTTGGCATGTCTATTTTACATTGTGATAGAAGGCTTGTTTCTTTGTCGCCTTGTCATGTGTCCAGGTACCCAATATCTGATCCACCCCAGGTCTTTTTGTATATTTGCCAGTGGATAGAAAACCAGAACATTTTTAGTCTTTTTTCCTAGTCACGCGTGCAGCAATGAATATCTCTCGGTTATTTTAATGTGGTTGCCCGAGTCCTTTGTGTATGCAGTACTGTTTTCCCCATATCTCTTTTTCTTGCAAATTTTGTACCTGACCTCACGTTGACAGAAAGCAGCCTTATAAAGTTTAAAATAACAGAGGCAAATTCACTCAGAATTCCACTTTGCGCATGCGCACCGATTATTGTACATTATTCACATTGTACCTTGGCATGTCTACTTTACACTGTGATAGAAGCCTTGTTTCTATGTCGCCTTGTGTTGTGTCTAGGTACCCCATATCTGATCCACCCCAGGTCTTTTGTATATTTGCCAGTGGATAGAAAACCCCAACATTTTTAGTCTTTTTTCAAGTGACGTGTGCAGCAATGAATATCGCTCGGTTATTTTAATATGGTTGCCCGAGTCCTTTGTGTATGCAGTACTGTTTTCCCCATATCTCTTTTTCTTGCAAATTTTGTACCTGAATTCACGATGACAGAAAGGCGGCCTTATAAAGTTTAAAATGGCAGAGACAAATTCACTCAGAATTAAATTTTGCGCACACGCATCGATTATTGTACATTATTCACATTGTACCTTGGCATGTCTACTTTACATTGTGATAGAAGCATTGTTTCTATGTCGCCTTGTGTTGTGTCCAGGTACCCAATATCTGATCCACCCTAGGTTTTTTTGTATATTTGCCAGTGGATAGAAATCCCTAACATTTTTAGTCTTTTTTCCAAGTCACGCGCGCAGCAATGAATATCTCTCGGTTATTTTAATATGGTTGCGCGAGTCCTTTGCGTATGCAGTACTGTTTTCCCATATATCTTTTTCTTGTAAATTTTGTACCTGACCTCACGTTGACAGAAAGCAGCCTTATAAAGTTTAAAATAACAGAGACAAATTCACTCAGAATTTCACTTTGCGCATTGGCTCCGATTATTGTACATTATTTACATTGTACCTTGGCATGTCTACTTTACATTGTGATAGAAGCCTTGTTTCTATGTCGCCTTGTGTTGTTTCTAGGTACCCCATATCTGATCCACCCTAGGTCTTCTTGTATATTTGCCAGTGGATAGAAAACCAGAACATTTTTAGTCTTTTTTCCTAGTCACGTGTGCAGCAATGAATATCTCTCGGTTATTTTAATATGGTTGCCCGAGTCCTTTGTGTATGCAGTACTGTTTTCCCCATATCTCTTTTTGTTGCAAATTTTGTACCTGACCTCACGTTGACAGAAAGCAGCCTTACAAAGTTTAAAATAATCGAGACAAATTCACTCAGAATTCCACTTTGCGCATGCGCACCGATTATTGTACATTATACACATTGTACCTTGGCATGTCTACTTTACACTGTGATAGAAGCCTTGTTTCTATGTCGCCTTGTGTTGTGTCTAGGTACCCCATATCTGATCCACCCCAGGTCTTCTTGTATATTTGCCAGTGGATAGAAAACCAGAACATTTTTAGTCTTTTTTCCTAGTCACGTGTGCAGCAATGAATATCTCTCGGTTATTTTAATATGGTTGCCCGAGTCCTTTGTGTATGCAGTACTGTTTTCCCCATATCTCTTTTTGTTGCAAATTTTGTACCTGACCTCACGTTGACAGAAAGCAGCCTTATAAAGTTTAAAATAACAGAGACAAATTCACTCAGAATTCCACTTTGCGCATGCGCACCGATTATTGTACATTATACACATTGTACCTTGGCATGTCTACTTTATATTGTGATAGAAGCCTTGTTTCTTTGTCGCCTTGTCATGTGTCCAGGTACCCAATATCTGATCCACCCCAGGTCTTCTTGTATATTTGCCAGTGGATAGAAAACCAGAACATTTTTAGTCTTTTTTCCTAGTCACGCGTGCAGCAATGAATATCTCTCGGTTATTTTAATATGGTTGCCCGAGTCCTTTGTGTATGCAGTACTGTTTTCCCCATATCTCTTTTTGTTGCAAATTTTGTACCTGACCTCACGTTGACAGAAAGCAGCCTTATAAAGTTTAGAATAACAGAGTCAAATTCACTCAGAATTAAATTTTGCGCACACGCATCGATTATTGTACATTATTCACATTGTACCTTGGCATGTCTACTTTACATTGTGATAGAAGCATAGTTTCTATGTCGCCTTGTGTTGTGTCCAGGTACCCCATATCTGATCCACCCCAGGTCTTCCTGTATATTTGCTAGTGGCTAGAAAACCCCAACATTTTTAGTCTTTTTTCCTAGTCACGTGTGCAGCAATGAATATCTCTCGCTTATTTTAATATGGTTGCCCGAGTCCTTTGTGTATGCAGTACTGTTTTCCCCATATCTCTTTTTCTTGCAAATTTTGTACCTGACCTCACGTTGACAGAAAGCAGCCTTATAAAGTTTAAAATAACAGAGACAAATTCACTCAGAATTCCACTTTGCGCATGCGCACCGATTATTGTACATTATACACATTGTACCTTGGCATGTCTACTTTACATTGTGATAGAAGCCTTGTTTCTTTGTCGCCTTGTCATGTGTCCAGGTACCCAATATCTGATCCACCCCAGGTCTTCTTGTATATTTGCCAGTGGATAGAAAACCAGAACATTTTTAGTCTTTTTTCCTAGTCACGCGTGCGGCAATGAATATCTCTCGGTTATTTTAATGTGGTTGCCCGAGTCCTTTGTGTATGCAGTACTGTTTTTCCCATATCTCTTTTTCTTGCAAATTTTGTACCTGAATTCACCTTGACAGAAAGCAGCCTTACAAAATTTAAAATAACAGAGACAAATTCACTCAGAATTCCACTTTGCGCATGCGCACCGATTATTGTACATTATACACATTGTACCTTGGCATGTCTACTTTACATTGTGATAGAAGCCTTGTTTCTATGTCGCCTTGTCATGTGTCCAGGTACCCAATATCTGATCCACCCCAGGTCTTCTTGTATATTTGTCAGTGGATAGAAAACCAGAACATTTTTAGTCTTTTTTCCTAGTCACGCGTGCAGCAATGAATATCTCTCGGTTATTTTAATATGGTTGCCCGAGTCCTTTGTGTATGCAGTACTGTTTTCCCCATATCTCTTTTTGTTGCAAATTTTGTACCTGACCTCACGTTGACAGAAAGCAGCCTTATAAAGTTTAGAATAACAGAGTCAAATTCACTCAGAATTAAATTTTGCGCACACGCATCGATTATTGTACATTATTCACATTGTACCTTGGCATGTCTACTTTACATTGTGATAGAAGCATTGTTTCTATGTCGCCTTGTGTTGTGTCCAGGTACCCAATATCTGATCCACCCTAGGTTTTTTTGTATATTTGCCAGTGGATAGAAATCCCTAACATTTTTAGTCTTTTTTCCAAGTCACGCGCGCAGCAATGAATATCTCTCGGTTATTTTAATATGGTTGCGCGAGTCCTTTGTGTATGCAATACTGTTTTCCCCATATCTCTTTTTCTTGCAAATTTTGTACCTGACCTCACGTTGACAGAAAGCAGCCTTATAAAGTTTAAAATAACAGAAACAAATTCACTCAGAATTCCACTTTGCGCATGCGCACCGATTATTGTACATTATTCACATTGTACCTTGGCATGTCTACTTTACACTGTGATAGAAGCCTTGTTTCTATGTCGCCTTGTGTTGTGTCTAGGTACCCCATATCTGATCCACCCCAGGTCTTCCTGTATATTTGCTAGTGGCTAGAAAACCCCAACATTTTTAGTCTTTTTTCCTAGTCACGTGTGCAGCAATGAATATCTCTCGCTTATTATAATATGGTTGCCCGAGTCCTTTGTGTATGCAGTACTGTTTTCCCCATATCTCTTTTTCTTGCAAATTTTGTACCTGACCTCACGTTGACAGAAAGCAGCCTTATAAAGTTTAAAATAACAGAGACAAATTCACTCAGAATTCCACTTTGCGCATGCGCACCGATTATTGTACATTATACACATTGTACCTTGGCATGTCTACTTTACATTGTGATAGAAGCATTGTTTCTATGTCGCCTTGTGTTGTGTCCAGGTACCCAATATCTGATCCACCCTAGGTCTTTTTGTATATTTGCCAGTGGATAGAAAACCCCAACATTTTTAGTCTTTTTTCCTAGTCACGTGTGCAGCAATGAATATCTCTCGGTTATTTTAATATGGTTGCCCGAGTCCTTTGTGTATGCAGTACTGTTTTCCCTATATCTCTTTTTCTTGCAAATTTTGTACCTGAATTCACGTTGACAGAAAGGCGGCCTTATAAAGTTTAAAATAACAGAGACAAATTCACTCAGATTCCACTTTGCGCATGCGCACCGATTATTGTACATTATTCACATTGTATCTTGGCATGACTACTTTACACTGTGATAGAAGCCTTTTTTCTATGTCGCCTTGTGTTGTGTCTAGGTACCCCATATCTGATCCACCCCAGGTCTTTTTGTATATTTGCCAGTGGATAGAAATCCCTAACATTTTTAGTCTTTTTTCCAAGTCACGCGCGCAGCAATGAATATCTCTCGGTTATTTTAATATGGTTGCGCGAGTCCTTTGTGTATGCAATACTGTTTTCCCCATATCTCTTTTTCTTGCAAATTTTGTACCTGACCTCACGTTGACAGAAAGCAGCCTTATAAAGTTTAAAATAACAGAGACAAATTCACTCAGAATTCCACTTTGCGCATGCGCACCGATTATTGTACATTATTCACATTGTACCTTGGCATGTCTACTTTATACTGTGATAGAAGCCTTGTTTCTATGTCGTCTTGTGTTGTGTCTAGGTACCCCATATCTGATCCACCACAGGTCTTTTTGTATATTTGCCAGTGGATAGAAAACCGCAACATTTTTAGTCTTTTTTCCAAGTCACGTGTGCAGCAATGAATATCTCTCGTTATTTTAATATGGTTGCCCGAGTCCTTTGTGAATGCAGTACTGTTTTCCCCATATCTCTTTTTCTTGCAAATTTTGAACCTGACCTCACGTTGACAGAAAGCAGTCCTAGGAAGCTTAAAATAACAGAATCAAATTCACTCAAAATTTTACTTTACGCATTCCCACCGATTATTGTACATTATGCACATTGTACCTTGACATATCTACTTTACACTGTGATACAAATCTTGTTTCTATGTTGCCATGTGTTGTGTGCAGATACCCCCCCGTCTGATCCACCCTAGGCCTTTTGTATATTTGCCAGTGATTTTGTGCTTACTTTACTTTAGCTTGGAAATGCTGCTTTTCAGGGAGCCCATGCAGAACTGGCGTGCTCAAGACTTGGCGTGGTCTAAGCTTTCACCTATACATTCTTCCATAGTTCATGGCAAGTCTTGAGTACGCCATTTCTGTACGGTGTACCCCAAGGGACAGTTCTTGAGCCCGTCCTTTTTCGTAAACTATATCATTAACATAACAACTAAAAAAACATCTTTGGTAAACTTTGTTGATAAAATGGATATTTACAAGCTGTAAATGGTCTGCGTATGTCGTTTTTCAGCTACATTAACTTTAACCCATCTAGAAAATATGGGGATTTTTTTCGCATACCTATGGGCGATCGTACATTTTGTAGCGAAAATTGCATTTTTTAAAATAAATTAGAAGGAGGCAAAAATGGAGAAACAGGTGCGAGATCCCCAATATCATCCACTGAAAAACACTTAATGTTTTAAATAAATTATATAAAATATCATTCCTCGAACAAATGAGTAGCTGTTGATCGAACTAAGATAGACAAGCACGGAATTGCAAACATTAGCCAGTGAGGCAGTCTTGTGTTTGCTTAGCCGGTGAACAAATGCCTGCAACTGTAGCCAGCATTGAGTTCTGACAACCGGGCATCTTGGCAATAAACTGCACAGCGGCGCAGAAATTGAGATAACACATAACGGTCTGTGCTTGCGTTCTAGAAGTAACGATTGACATACGAGGGGAGGAGAACGCATGGTTACAGTAGATTCAAATTGGTGAAATTAGAACGAACATCTTCTGTGGTTCAAAGCAAGTTTACTTTGTCAAATATGACACATATATTTATGTTTAATTCGATAGTGTTGCAAAACTAGCAGCTGGCTTATTTAGTGGAGTTGGAATTTAGCATTTTGTTGTGATCAATTACGATCTACTCTAGCCAGTTCTGATTCCTGTCCCTCGTAACGGCCTCAGCTAAGCAAAATCGATCCAACAACGCCACTCCCACATGGACTTAAATAACTGCTCATGAAACTTCTGGGTTTTGACTGGTTTTGTAAACTCTGCAGCATATGCAGTTTAAATTGATACCAAAATTTTACATTAAGGGATGCTGGTCAATAAGCCAAATCACACTTTGAGTGTTCCCAATGAAAATTCTGCGTTTCGAATAAAAATAACCGGGTGAAAATGAAAGAAATGATACAGACTTCGCCTAAATGTCAAATTTCTCTTGCACCAAAAATCATTCGGGCTTTTAACAACCCGTACAAGGAGAGAAACATAAAATTGAACAGCACATCGTAATTGGCAAAACTGAAAATGTGTTCTTTTAATGCGACAACAGCATTTGTGCCGGTTGTTCCATATTTATTTACAAACTTTATGCCATGCGATTTACTAATACATTCTTATTACGGGTTATAACAATTTTCATCAGTAAACAGCCCAGTTTGTAATTTAACCAATTACGATGTGCTGGTCAATTTGAATGTTCCTTGCCTCGTATGCTATTTTAAAAATGTATTAAAGGTTTTAGCAAATAGTTTCAAGATTCAGTTTCTTTTTTGTTCCGATTTAATCTGTTTTTGTGATATTTCATCTATATTTTTCTATCATTTCTTTCATTTTTACCCGGTTCCCTCGCAACCGAAATTCAAAATTCTTGCACATTTTATTCGAAACACCCCAAGCGTAATTTGGCTTATCACGGGCTAGAAAACCAATGAGCGATAATATATCCTTCTGCATTTCAAAAATTGCTGCATCTATTGAATTGTATTCTTCAAATGGTATTCCAAAGACAATGTTTATTACATACACAGGAGTAAATTTTTTTTTATTAGTCACGTTTAAAAACCAAAATGGAAGCCAGCGAGCCAAACACGTTGCTCGAACTGGTACCCATGCTCGAGCCACAAAATCTAGGCTGGTAAAATATTTGGTTAAAACATTTATTCTTATAGCTTAGAAACACAGAAAAAGCATTTGAGAGTGGTTCATAAATTTATTGAGTTCTAATATTATATACTGAACTACAAAACAGAAAAAAAACATAAACTAGGGAATTATTATTATAAGTTGTGTTTCAATCATTGAAAAACACTATAATTGAAATATATTTTTGGTTTACAATTTTTAAAGGAAATGAATTTCACAGATATTCACTGCAGTAATTTTTAAAGCGAGAATTAGTCACTTTTACATATACAACCACCGAACTACCCAAATAAATGTTCTACATATTTTTTAAAGACAAAATTCAGTTTTACATATTATAAAATTTGCATAGAAATTATAATGTGATACACTTAGCACATAAGCCCATTTCTCTTCAGAAAAGCATTATACGTATATTAAAGGTAAAAACATATCCAATTTTAACATCATGCTTATTGAACGAATTGCTTTAAAACAGGGAACTAGTTACATAAGATTACTCCTATACACGAGACAATTATTATTGTAAATATCACGAAAAAAACGGGAAGTTTGTCTGCCTTTAAATTCATTATAAAACCAATCTTTTCTTTTATAATGCAGGTATTTTATAATAAATTTAACAGAGTTGGGTAAATAAATGCATTCTAGATAACATAGTTGATCAGCAATGAAATTAAATAACGAAAAGTACACTAATTATGCTTAAAGGTGACATTTTTTTCAACAATAATTTTATATTCGGGAAGAATGTCAAAGAAAGGAATGAGCTTAGAAAAAGGCTTAAAAAACGTTTCATGGCAAGATAACTTGTATCGTTGGTCTTCTTGATGCATTTCCCACCAATTCTATATGTTTTAAAAGGTTTAAATATTCATTTGACGAAATAAATTAATTTGGCAATCCATAGCTTGAAATCCGGAGACAATTTCATTATGTTGACAAGGTGAAATATTTTGTATCATTTATTTTTCTATTATTGGCAACAATAATAAGTTTCTGAAAAACAAAAAAACATACCAGAAACAAAAATGCCGAACAATGCCGCTATACGCACTTTTTTTTCATTTTTCGTACAAAATTGACAAACTTCCCGTTATGATAAATTTTAAAGAGCTTCCAGTTAAGTTCAGCTTTTGAGTATGTTGTTTAAAAATTGCACGTTGTTTATATATTATTTCTTCTATAACTTAAGATACTGTGCTTTTTAATACACTTTTAACATTTAAAAAAGTTTTTAATATTTGTTATTTTTGTTTGACAAAATACCGGGAAGTCCGATAATATAATAATAATAATAATAATAATAATAATAATAATAATAATAATAATTACTATATACTATAATAACTATAATAACTATAATAATAATAATAATTTTACTATTATTATTATTATTATATTGTGAAAGACAATAGTTGCAATTGTAATAGGCATGAGGTGAATAAGAAAAATTCAACATCTAATAACACTCAGAGTAAAAATAATCCTAAAAACAATTAAAATTTATTTCAGAGAATATGTCGAAGATGTAACAGATGTGCACACTTCGGACACGAACAGTCCGGAGGAGAGTCGTACGGAAATGCGGTTCCAAGAAATGGAACAATCACTCAAAGAGAAAGAACTTGAAATTGCACGGCTTGAAGCGCAATTAAAAATTCAAAGATTTGGTTTACACAGATTTACCGATGATGACAAGCACATTAACTTTTACACGGGCTTTCCAACGTATTTGGCTTTCATAAAATTTTTTAACTTTGTGAAACCAGCAGCCCAAAACATGGAGAGCGCTTAGTACAAAAGCACTGGAACCTTCACTTTACGTGGAAGACCACGGACAATGGTACTCATTGATGAGCTCTTTTTGCTTCTTAATTGAGTGAGACTGAACCTACTGGAAGATGATCTAAGTGTTAGATTTGGTATTTCAAAGTCATCTGTTAGCAGGTTAACTATTACATGGGCAAATTTCTTGTATTTTTCTCTAGGTCAGATTCCCCTGTGGCTTGAAAGGGATGTAATTCAGCGTCCGATGCTTCAGTGTTTCAGGGATAATTATCCTCACACCAGAGTAATAATTGATTGTACGGAAATTTATACACAAACTCCCTCGTCAATGGTTTTAAATTCACAATTGTATTTTAACTACAAAAGCACTACCACCTTTAAAGCTCTGGTGGGAATTGCACCACATGGCGCTATCACATTTGTTTCACCACCGTATACGGGTTGCATGTCTGATGTTGAAATTACACGAGTGAGCGGCATTTTGGAATTGTTGGAGCCAGGAGATTCGATAATGGCCGATAAAGGATTTGTTTTAAAAAAAGATCTAACAAAAATACACGTGAGTTTGAACATTCCACCATTTATGTCACAAAACAGACAATTTAGCAAACCTGAAAGTATGGAAACCGAAAGAATTGCTAAACTTCGAATACATGTGGAACGAATAATGCGGCGAATCAAAGAAAATAGAATATTTGGCACCCCAATTCTACTGTCATTGACAGGAGCTATCAATCAGATTTGGACAGTGGCCTGTCTGCTTGCTAACTTTGATAAACCAATTTTCAGTGGTTGGGATGTCTGAAGACCTGTACTGGTTGTTATATATATATATATATATATATATATATATATATATATATATATATATATATATATATATATATATATATATATATATATATATATATATATATATATATATATATATATATATATATCTGCAACCAGAAACAGGGGGACCATGCCTTATATATAGCACTTAGGGAGACCATTTGGAATAAATAATATATGTTTTTTAGCTTGTAATCAAGTGGCAACACACAAATTTAATTTTAAAACAAAAAATATTATATTCGTTTTTTGTTTACTGTGTAGTCTCATAACGTTTAAACACGAATTTGAATTTTTGGTCTCCCTAATACTGCGGTTTTTAGCAAAAATGGTCCCCGTATTGCTAGAATAACACTGTATCTTTCGAAAACTCAGGATCAAAATATATTGTCTCTTTGTGTTCTTCAAGCTGCCCGTTTGGTGTTTTATGTACACGTAATAGTCACACCAATCCAAACCAGTAACAGCTAGTTGTGTTTGAATTTGGTAAAAGTGGTCATGTGTTCTTTTTAGTATCAGTTTATTGTCTGCTAGCTGCAGTGATTGCACGCTTTTTTGCGATGCAGACAATGGACATTTAATTTATAGAAGTCCAAACGGAGGAACCCTACCTGGATTTTCGATTTTACGATCGGGGCTTGCAGCTATCCATGGAGCTGTGCCTGATAAAACTATACCAATTGGGTATGCATTTACTTCACTCCCGTTAGATTTGATCTACTGTACAGCTGCTTCTGGCTCATGGTCAACACCATATTGCATCGCTGTCGTGCGTACTACTCTAGTACTTTTTAATCGTTTAACGAGAGTTTCATAATTTCCCTTCTCTTTACAATTTCTCCAACCATACTAGCTGTCAGTCTGTGTTTTCGGAGTTTGTGCCAAAGCGCTGATTTACCTTGTTCTCTTGTTTTTTGTTCGTATAACGAAACCTCATTCTTTGTCAGTGATATTTGTTGTAAAATGCCTAATTGCTTTAAAGTGAAAACGCAAGAGAGAGTGTTTTCCATCCTATCAACTACTGGCAAAATTGGGAAAGGCACCCCATCATAAATGTTAACAATATATTCTTCCTGTTGTTTTTGATGGAGGGCTAATGTTGACTCCTTTGGAAAATGGCCATATTTAGTTTGCACTGTTGCGACACGGTTCATTTGACTAAGTGCTGGAATAATCATAAAATCTGGACACGTCTTCTACATGTTGTCTTTCAAACCCCGAAAGTCCAGGGTTTGTCCGCGTATAGGGTCATATAGAGTCGATATAATTCCTCGTGATATACTTTCCATATTTCCTATCTTTTGTCGCTTTCCATGGCCTCTCTTTTTTAATGTCTGAACCTCTTGTCCTTGAATTTTTTCACCCCTTGGATTATGCCATGAGTAGTAGGGAAAGGGGGGTTCTACGCCACTTGATGACGTCATACTGTCTGGACCGGAAGTGACGTCATCATGTCTGGAGGGGCAGTGACGTCATCATGTCTGGAGCGGAAGTGACGTCATAGTGTCTGGAGCGGAAGTGACGTCATGGACCGGAAGTGACGTCATAGACGTAGTCATGGTAACGAAGCATAGCCATGTAGGCGTAACCCTCATAACAAAATGATGAACCCCCCTCTAGGCGGCAGATGTGACAGACCCTACGGTAAAAAGTGATGATCCCCCTAGGCGGCAGACGTGACAGACCCTACGGGAAAAAGTGATGACCCGCCCCCCTAGGACATACTATGTACCGACCCCCCCCCCCCAGGACATACTATGTACCGACTCCCCCAGGACATACTATGTACCGACCCCCTCCCTCCCAGGACATACTATGTACCGACCCCCCCCCCCCCAAGGAGAGCAAAAATTTTGCTGAATCAGCATGATGAAATCGTCGATTCAGCATGATAAAATCGTATATAAGTGTAGTGTCTCGAGGCTTAGACATCGTCAGACACATCATGGACAACACAGACATGGATGACTTGTTTAACTTTGAAACAGTTACTTTTGATGATACATTATTATCGTTGGAAGAGATGGATGCGTTCTTTGAAGACGCTGAAAAAGACTTGAAGGAAGCGTTATATGCTCCGCCAGATGTCGCTACATTGCAACAAGCATTGCCTCAGGAGGAAGCGTTAAATGCGCCATCAGATGTCGCTAAAGTGCAACAAGCAATGCCTCAGGAGGAAGCGTTAAATGCGCCATCAGATGTCGCTACAGTGCAACAAGCAATGCCTCAGGAGGAAGCGTTAAATGCACCATCAGGTGTCACTGCAGTGCACCAAGAAATGCCAGATCCTGAGGGGCCTGACTACCCGTTCTGGGTTGCGAATAAACTTGTCAATGGCGACAACTCACAACTGAGTGCAAAGTTAAAAGCACATCTGGCGCATTTTGAGGAAAACGAAGTAAGTGATGATGATGAGGATTCAGAAGTGGACCTGTCAAGCGATAATGAGGATTCAGAAGTAGACATATCAAGCGATGACGAAGAAGACAAACAGCTGAAATCTAAAATTGAATCGAGTAAGACCATACCTGTTACTAAGGAAGATGTTATGATGTTGAAACGGAACTTTCGAGCAGTACTTCCTCTGATTGATTGTAACATTTTATGGTGTTTATGTGAAGAAGGCTTTATCAACCAACACACATACATGTATCTAACGGAAGAAGTGAATACCATCATTCAACTCTTCTACATGTTAGAAGGAAACACAGAACATGTTCCGGCGTCAGAGCCAAAGCTCTCCAAAGCCATGACTCAACGTTTCGTTCAACTTATTAAAAGTCTTCATGAGGAAATTTTTAAGACTTTATGTCTACCGGCGCCAAAGTCTCTGGATGAGGATCGTGAATTCAAATGTGCAAGGGTTATACTACAAGGCTTCAAGTACCTTGAAGAACGCATTCAGGTGTATGATATGATGGCTTACCTCTATGAAAAAGGGTATTTCACCATGCCAATGTCTTTAAATGGATAGTAGGTAGTCGCGAACAAAGAGACTTTTTAGTGATTATCATGGCACAATCTCTAACAAACGGTTTACCAACAGCCTTTCTCGACGGTTTCAATGAAATGACTCCGCGATTTTACAAACATCTCATGAAAACCTACATGTAACATCTGTATAAAAGGAGGTAAAACTATTTACAATGTCAACATTGCTTCTTCATCGATGTGCAGAGACCATGGATGACGTCTTCAAAGTGAATTATGCTGACTATGTGTTTTCAAAGCTTCCTGCTTTTGAATCGGATTGGATGTTGCAAGTGAAGAATTTACATAGGCATTGGGAAGCTGTTGGAAAGACCATTCCAAGAGATTGTTTCACCCACTCGTTTCTACGTGAATGTGAAGAACTGCATTTGTCATCTAGTTACAACATTGATTCTGCATTCATCAACGCGAATACAATTTGGGCTGTTGAGCTCATGTTAGATATAGCTGCAAGAATCATTTTACATTATGATGATGACGTTCCATTGACGACGAATGCATCAGAACTTGTTCGATTCAACCATGGACGAGTTGAAGTGAATTCAAAACTTTGCAAGTTCTTTGAAAAGGGAGCTGACTCAGCAGATGGTTGGGTATAAAAGGGAGTGGACTCAAAGGGATCAGTTCATTGTGCAACAAAGGAGAACAAGACAAGCAGCTTTAAAATTAGTGCTAACTTAACCGTTACTGTGGAGCATGGAGAATATGGGCCATTTCTACGCATCACACGTGGAGAGAGATGGTGTGCTTATTCACCATCTTAGTGGAAGATTGTATGCCAGAGCTTGAGAAAATTTACGTGACATTGGCTTCAAACTCTACTTAACACAAACGAAGTGGCTTGAAGTCATTTCATACATGGATATGCGCTATGTGAGTTTTGTGCGCACATCACGGTTTGAAGGGAAAGAATACACGCATTACATCAACATGAATGATGGTGAATGGGAGACACTGCTTCAGGAGATGGACAACATTAACTCAGCCTTGCTACCATGTGAGGAATGTCATGGTGAGAAAACTATCATCAAGCTGCAAAAGGATGAAGATGAAGGTGTCAAAGCTATCCAAGAAAAGGCTGGCTGAAGTTCAGTTGGAGAACATGAACGTACAAAGTCAACTTGGACTTACCTGCAACTACTGCGGTGCTTGTGGATATGTGGAGGATTATCATTGCCACTGCCACAAGTACAATTGCAAGATGTGTGAACCAAACAACTTCTGCGACAAGTGTGGAGTACTTAAAGTCTGTGAAGCAAAGTAAAAGCCCACAAGACACTGAAACAAGATAGACGCATGTTTTAAAAATGCTTATGTTGACTTGATGATTGCTAAACTTGCTTGCTGTGGTACTCCAGACTATCAGCTTTATCATTTGGACGCTTTTTGGGATGTTGTACATCACAGTCTTGATGTGATTGAACTACATTCAAGATTTCTTGGAGAATGTCATAAAATTGGAATAGAAGAAGATCCTGACTTTGACTTTGATTCTGCGCTTTATTCTGCTCGTACTGATGTAGAAGTATATTTCACCGTAGTTGATCATTTGAGAGATTCTTGTGAACTACAAGAAGAAGAAGAGGAAACCGAGCAGCTTTATCAGGTAACTTTAACAACAATCTTTTAACATCTTTGTAACAACATAGTGAATTGATAACAATGTTTTTCTTACTAGCAAATTTAGTTTTATGTGAGTGGTTTCAACGTAAACAAAGAAAGAACATGATAGAAGAGGCAGCAAATATATTAAAAGATATTTTATTACAGGAAGAAACCGACATGTCAGAATAAAGAAAGGAAGCAAAGTCAACATGGAGAATCTTGTACTATTTAGCGGTCACAAGGACGTTCTTTCAAGCATGTTTCCAACACGACCTAAAAAGTATGAACATATGTTCAACTCAAGTGAAGCGTTGTATCAATATGAGAAAGCAGTTTTTCATCACCGTCCAGATGTGCAGACGTGTGGACATGTAAAACATGGAGAAGTGTGTTAAGTGAACAACAACTCATTCCTTGCTGAACTTGACAGACTTGTGCTGTACAATGGCAGACATGACATTGAGACAATATATTGTGCAAAAAGCTTATTGTGAAGAAATGTTATTAGCTGTAAAAAAGTTTGCATATTTAGTCTGTCCTGCTTGTCAACATGAAGAGTGTCAAGAACATACTTGTCATTTTACATGTGTTTATACATATTGGAATGAAGCTAAATATTACATTCATTTAGATAAAGTGTTAGAGAATGCAAATCAACGTTGTGAGAAATATGGCGTAGATGCTATTACATTAGATGAACTCAGTCATTGGTTAGTGTTCATTGAAGACCAATGGTCTCCAGTTATTCATACCATTGTATCTATACTTGATTTGTAAAAACTTGTTAGTTAAGTGATGTTAGTTAAGTGATGTTGGTTGAGTTATAAATAAAAGCTGTTCTGTTCAGACGTGTTTTTTCATTCATCATGTCGACGTGGAAAGACTACTTGACCAATATTTACTTCAAACCTGGACAGCCTGGAGCATTTGCTGGTCCTTACAAACTGTATCACATCTTAAGAAAACATAATCAACCAGTCACACATTCACAAGTGAAGAAATGGCTGCAGGATCAAGATGCTTTCAGTTTACTATAACCTGTCAAATACAGGTTCAAAAGACAACGTGTCATTACACGTGGTATAGATGATATGTGGGATATTGATTTGGCTGATATGGGAAACATAGCTCTCTATAATGATGACATACGCTTTTTACTCATTGTCATGTGTTTTCCAAATATGTGTGGGTACAGCCAATACCTAATAAATCCCATACCAGCGTCATACAAGCCTTTCAAAAGATTTTTCATGACACACGACGAAGACCGCGAACTCTAAGGTCAGATAAAGGAACAGAATTTAAAAACAGATGGGTAAAAGCATTTTTGAAGAAAGAAGGAATTCATGCTTATACCACAAAGAATGAAACCAAAGCCAACTTTGCTGAAAGAGTCATTCGTACTCTAAAGGGAATGATGTATCGGTATTTTCTACATAATCAAACTTATTTGGACATTCTTCCAGACTTGGTGTACAATTACAACCATAGACCTCATGGTTCTCTTCCTAATAAATATGCTCCAGCCGAGATTCGTAAAGACAACGAATCGAAAGTGTGGAAGTATATGTATGTCGACAAACTGAAATTGAAACCGAAGAAGAAGAAGTGCAAATTTAACATTGGCGATCATGTTCGCATTTCTCACATCAAATACGTGTTTCAACGGGATTATCATATCAAATGGACGCAAGAAGTCTTCATTGTCACACATCGTTGTAAGAAGCAAGGAATACATTTGTATCGTGTGAAAGACTATTTAGACGAAGATATTGATGGACATTTCTATGAAGAAGAACTGCAGAATGTGACCAAAGATATTGAATCTATTTATAGAATTGAAAAAGTCTTGAAAACATGCAAAAGACGAGGAGGTGTGAAAGAATTATTTGTCAAGTGGTTAGGTTCGCCAAACAAGTTTAACAGTTGGGTGAAAGAAACAGACATTCAAAAATGAAGCATCCATTTACATGTTTGGTCTCTGGACCTACAGGCAGTGGCAAAACGTCTCTGGTGAAGGAAATTCTAGAACAAAAGTTGATTCAACCCTCTCCAAAAAGCATTTTATGGCTTTATGCAGCAGATCAGCCTTTGTACAAGGGAATGAAAGGCGTGGAATTTTACCAAGGCATTCCAGATGACATTGAAGAGCGTTTTAACCCAAAAAACCAAACTTACTTATCATTGATGACTTAATGACCAAATGGCATAGTGATGAGCGAATGACACGTCTCTTTTGTGTTGGCAGCAGTCATCAAAATCTAAGCATTATCTTTATTGTACATAATTTATTCCATCATGGGAAAGAGATGCGAAATATTAGTTTGAATACACATTATATCATTCTGTTTAAAAATCCGAGAGGCAGTCAACAAATTAGTACATTAGCACGGCAAATGTATCCTGGAAGATCTCAATTTCTCAAAAGATACACATTATGTATATATTGATAAAGCGGTGTATGAACAAGAACCAACTCATTTGACCATTCGCAGTCAAGATGTCTAAACGTATTCGAGCGAACCAACCGTTTCTTCACTTGCTTGCACGCAGTGGGCCTAAACGACGTAAATCCTTGCTACAGCAAGCTACAAAAGAGGAATTAACAAGCTTGTTTGAAATTTGTTTGAATATATTGGAAGGACATTTACCCTTAAGCTCAAAACGGTTTAAGGAATTTAAACGTGAACGTCATACGCTACGTACTCTAGCAGATAAGAAGATATCTCTTCGACGAAAAAAGAAGTTGATTAATCAGAAAGGAGGATTTATTGGAGCTATTGCTAGATTGGCATTGCCCTTGTTAGCCAAACTGCTGTTAAAATGAAACATACTATGAAAATGGTTCTCATTCCTGAATATGAATACAAGCTGTTATTAGAAAAGAAAAATGATATTAAAACAAAAGTCAATACACTTTTACGTGGGAAACGAACACGTGAAAAGGCTATAGAAATGTCTCAACTTTTTGCCCGTCATTTACGAACAAGTCAGTCTAGGCAAAAGCCCTCATCATCATCACCTGAAAAGCCAGAAAAGCTAGTGCTAAGTCATTTTCAACCTATCTATCATGGAAAAGTAACACAACTTTTAGCAGAACTGAAGAAACATGGTGTTAAATAGACAGAGAAGAATAAACTTGTGTTGAAAACGGGCGATATTATCACAAATTCCAACATGGTTGATTTGATGAAAGAAGCATTGGTGGCGACAAGAAGAAAAGAACGAGACATACCACATGGCTGGCATCCGTTTATCCAGGAAATTGTCGATGCTAATATTCCAAAAACAATGTTTAGTAAAAAGACCACTCGTGACGACATTACAACAGAAATGAAACAACGTCAACAAAGACAGTTTCCTGGCTGGGAAAATTTTTAACATGGCTGAAAGAGCTATGTTGTTGTCAAGACACAACTATTCCTGTAAAAATAAGGTGTAAAAGTGCTTGTTGTGAAGGAGAAGTTATAGACCATCATCATGATGTAAAAGAGGATAAGACTTTGCATACTTGGTTGAATGGCGCGCGCTATCGTGAAGTATATAGACAACGTCAACGCACCTATATCATTTAGTTCCCATCATGGAGTCGAACAGTTTTTACATTACTTTACCTAGCAATGCCAGCATGAACTATTATCACAACAACAAGGCTTCGAATTATCAAATTCGTATGCCTCGAACCATCTATTTGAATGGAAAATATGAAGTGGCTTTAGCTGAAATTCAATATCCACATACGTGGACAACGATGAGACATGGCATGGACTATTCTATTCAGTATCGACAACAACCGCTGACAGAGACACTTGACACTATCACTATTCCTTATGGTTACTATAGAACCATACCAGAGATATGTCGGGCAGTGAATGAAGAAGCGACTAATTCTATGAAAGATGATCTTAAAGAAGCTATTTGGATAAAGTATGAAAAATTAGACGACGTGTCTTTCTATTTCTCAATTATGGCTTTGAAGTGTCCTTTTCCACTGGATTAGCTGAAATTTTAGGATTTATCCCAAATCAATGGTATATTGAAAGATGTATAGCTGAACATAAAGCCGATGTGAAACAGGGATTTTATACACTTTATGTGTATTGTAGTATTTGTGAACCACAAGTTGTTGGCGATTATTATGTTCCCTTACTACGTTCTGTTGGCATACAAGGCCATGATGGAGACATTATCATGAAAACTTACAGCGAACCGCATTATGTTCCTGTAAACACATCCAAATTTGACGTGATAGAAATGAATATTAAGGACGACACAGGCTATAATGTTCCATTTCAAACTGGAAAGGTGATCTGTAAACTTCATTTTCGACCAAAAGCAATATGAAAGCTTATACACACGATCCGTCTGCATATCGCAACCATTTTCTTCGTCAAGTGGGTGGGGAATTACCAGGATTCAAAGGAGGGCGAATCCAATATGGCGATGGTATTGGTTCAATACTGGGATCATTGGCTCGCAAAGCTATTCCACTACTTAAGGCTGGGGCTAAGATCGTTGCGCGACATCTTAAAAAGGCTGCAAAGAATGTCGCGAAAGATGCTACGGGCCGAGTAGCACAACGTGTGTTTGGTGAACAAAAGCGCGTGCAACCGATGAAACGTGCCAGAAGACGAAAAACAGCCAGCCAGAAGACATCAAAACATAAAGATATCTTTTAAATCATGTCTCTCATTCATAATCATTCGTGTGAATGTAGTCTTTCTCCATTGGAATGGTTTCACGTACCACCGACGCAAACTGCTGTAGAGAAAAGTTATAATGTTGACTATCAACCACTCACTACCATTAGAGAAGGCGCTCCAATAGAATTCTACATTCCTGCGAGTACAGAAGAATATCTAGATTTAAAGAACAGCAAACTTCATATTGTATGTCGCATTGTAAAGGCTGATGGAACACATTGTGGCGCAGATGATAATGTCTCCTGTATCAATGATGTGTTTAATGGGTTATGGTCTAATATTGAATTGTTTCTGAATGCTCGTTTGGTATCTCATAGTAACAATACTCATGGTTATACCAGCATTATCTCTCATCTCATCCATGATTCGGAAGAAAGTCTGCATTCTGAGCGCTCTATGCGTCTCATGTACAAGGATATTGCAGGGTCAATGAATAGTCATGAGGTGAAAAGACCTAATCATGAACAATATGTATCAGGGTTTCATGTGAATGCTGACGGTAGTGACTTAGCTGAGCAAGGCAATAATGGCTTACATCATCGTTATTTGCATACACGTCTTAGTCGTGATTTTATGCTGACAGGTGGTTTAAGGATAGATTTGTTTGAGCAGGATCGTTATCTTCCGAATGGCATCAGTTTGAAATTGCGTTTCCATAGACAAAAAGATGACTATGTATTGATGGCTGCAAATACTACCTATAAGGTAGAAGTGAAAGAGGCATTTTTAACCATTCGCAAAGTGAGGGTGAGTCCAGGTATTCAGTTAGGACATACCGATGCATTGATGAAAAGTCCTACCAAGTTTCTCATCACTAGAAAAGAATGTAAATTGTTGGCCATTCCAGCAGGATTTCAGTCTTTTGTGAAAGATAACATCTTTTTGGGTCAATTGCCAGAACGTATTGTCATTGGTCTGGTTCATAATAAAGCCTTTTGTGGAACAGTATTGAGGAATCCATATGATTTCAAACATTTTGATTTGGACTATATGCAACTGTATACGGATGGTGAACCAGTTCTATCCAAACCTCTCAAGCTTGACAGTACACTGAACAAATACCTAGACGCTTTTGAAACGCTTTAGAAATCGTTTGATCGATTGAATGGTGAGAAAAGTTCCATTATAAAACGGGAAGATTGGCCTAGAGGTTATGCTTTATTTTCGTTTGACTTAACACCGGATTATGATAGCGATGATCATTTCCCCCTGATCAAGTATGGGAATTTGCGGCTAGAAATGAATTTTGCTAGGGCTTTACAACATACCATCAATGTCATTGTCTATGCTGAATTTGACAACATTATTGAAATAAGTGCAAATCGCAGCATCCAATTCGACTACCAGTCATGAACACGAAGCAGATTGATGCCATATTGAGTCATGATGTCATGACCAAAGACCTGTTTCAAGGCGTGTTTGCCATGGACCAGTTACTATCTTTACAACTCGGCGCCTATGTCATCAACACAGACGATCAAGATGAACCAGGAGAACATTGGGTGGCAGTGTATTATGATAAAGACCCTGTGGAATATTTTGATTCTTATGGACTTTTACCTCTCGATGATCGTTTAGACATGTTTTTCAAAAATGACTATATGTATAATTCTATATCACTACAAACGCCATTTCATCGTCGTGTGGTTTTTATTGTGTATATTATATATTACATAGAGCTCGAGGTCAGAGTATGTTTGATATTGTGAATATATTTAAAAGAAAGGATGGTGATTTTATTGTAAAGGAATTTGCATATAGACATTATAAACCATTGTTTTATTAATGGTGTAGTTAAGTTGTTGTTATATTAGTTAAGTTGTTGTTATATTAGTTAAGTTGTTCTTAATTATAAAATAAAACAACCCAAGTTTCAAACAGTCTTGTTTATTGTGTTGTACATACGTTTATTTACAAACACTTAATTACAAATTCTTAACTATAAACGCTATTTACACTATTTACAAATTCTTAACTACAAATGCTATTTACAAAGTTTACAAACACTATTTACAAATTCTGTTTACACTATTTACAAATTTTACAAACAGTATTTACAAACTCTTAATTAACAAAGTCTATTTACACTATTTACAAATTCTTAACTATAAAGTCTATTTACAAATTCTATTTACACTATTTACAAACACATTCATTTTTCAATACATTCATCAATGAATGCCATTAATTAGAATCTAAATTGATATAGGTATCATAGACACTACATCCGCATTTGTAAATGCTATGAAAGCTCACATAACGCACATCACCAAACTTTATCACTTTCACAGTAACACGTTCAGACAGTTTCAGTTCATATCCTTCTTCTTCTAAGTCAATGTCCATCACGCGCATAGGTTGTGTCAGCTCAATGGATTTGGTACCCCGTATAAGTTGTATTCCTCCCTCTTTGAATTCAAGCGTCAGGTTCTTCCCAATCCAATGCTTGTAACAGCGCGTTCCATTCCACTGTGCTGAGGGTGATGTAGTCGTAGTTTTCTTTAAGCTCGTCATATTGGCGAAATTGTACAAACACGTCTAGACCGTTCTCAGTCACACGCACTTCTAATTCATTTGAGACTGCTAGGAGAAAGCCGGGTATGTTGAAGGTGATCCTTCAACACGGATTGGTCATCAAGCGATAGGACGAGATACTGTCCAAAATGTCTTAGCACAATGTCATCACATAAGTTTCTCACATACGAGAATCCATATGTAATAGGTTCATAATCCAACAAATAGTCTTCCATCTTTTATACTCGGATGATGTCAAACAGTGGATGTTGTATCACTTCTAAGAATCGTAAGACTGCGCGCCAGTTCTTTATATCAAAGAGGATCAAATCTGTATATGGTGTATCTGGCACAACTCCCTTATAATCCTCTGGATAATCCTGTAAAAGATTTCTACAGATTTCTACACGTATGTTAGAATCATATTCAGCCACAGTCACTTCCACTTTATTTTCAAGTCTGCTTTCAAACCCAGGTTCAAGTGGTATGTTTTTAAAGTCTTTCCACACTTCAGGTTTAAACCGATGATAACTTGTCCGAGAACCTAGTATCACTTCATTCCTATCATTTACAGTAAGGTAAGCACCACCGTTCAGCATGAGTGCATTCATGATTGTTACCTTATTCTTCTTGTCTGCGAAGCCTTTTATCCACTTCTTTCACTTGCTTCTTCAGCATTTTCCATTCAGGTATTGTCAGCAAAATTCCCTTTTTCGTCGGACGGTTTTTTTCCAGTCCCCTCATCTCTGAGGTATTTGCGAATGTTAACCACTCCTTCATTGCTTTGTTTCATAATCTTGATATACTTTCCATTGCCTAAAGAAAGCATTCCCTCCCACGACTGTGGTGTTGGTGTCGTCTCCACTTTTAATTTCTTGATGATATTGTCAGGATGTTTCACGTTCAAGTCTTTCACTGTATCAGCAAGAGTATCCATATCCGTTGCAGATCTTTTCCGATTCATGTTGACGCTTCAGTGTTCACACCTCAACTCACTCTCAAGTTGAAGTGTCTCCCTCTTATATACTGTAATGCCCATGCGCCAACGTGGAATAGCCATCACTCATCACATATCGCTTGTCATCAAAGGGAGAGAGAGCCACTTTCCTCAACTTCTCCGAGAAAATCTGGTGGTCATGACTGCGAATGATGTGTCCTGTTGTCATCGTTTGCGTTTGGTTGAACAAACTGTCTTTATACTGCTGATGTTTCAAACGTCTTTGGCATGCGCGAGTGATGCCTTTGGCCGTACGTTTTTCATTCCCATCATACATCATACTGTACATTTTCGGTCGAAGTCCAACAAACTCTTCTATGGGAATGCCCGCCGTCTCATCTTTCATTTTCCCAAGCACTTTCTTGTTCACGTTGGAATGCAGGAAATGGTCTGGGGGATAAGTCACTTGTGTCGAACAAGTCGGCATCTTCCTGCATGTCTTTGTAGATATCTTCCGTTTCTATGTCATAACATAGACTGTCGGTGTCGCTGAACAACAGCTTGGCGTCGGGATACTTGGCCATGATGTAGTTGTAATGAAAGTGAAACATGAGCACTTTGCTGAGGTCGAGAATGGTGAAGCCGACTTGAATGGGTTTATTCAGAAGCAGATCCACTTTGCGTAAATGTACCGCGGTCAAATCTTCGTTGAAAATTCTAAATTTGTTGAAGGAAGGTTTTGCCACAAGTTTCTTGAACCGCTTTTCCTGGTGAACGAGTTCCACATTCATGCGTTTTTTTACATTTTCCATGGTTTTGCCAAACACAGAGTATTTTGCACTCCTCCTCCTCCTCCTTTCTCACTGAAAAAAGTAGAGTGACCTCCCCATATTTAATTTTTTTTGTGAAACCAGGTCCAGATGATAAGACGCATGATCATGTTACCTTTCAAAGCAAGAAATTTATACATTTATCATTTTTCGTCCATACTTCACTGTATGTATAGCGCTGTAGGATTGTTGTGAGTCACTTTTCGGGACATTGTTAATACTGTATTTGATAATGTATTTGATGATAACATTTTAAATAAATTGAGGATAACAAAGAGTGAAGAAATATGAAGTAAAGGGCGGGAATTAAGCCTTATTCTGTGTTTTCTTCCTGCTTAAATCATCGTCTAAGAGAGAGTAAGTTCATTTATTCTTAGTAATAAAGATACTCAAGATGACAGTACCTCTAACGTCAGTTATATATTCTTCGTTGAAGTATTTCATTCGCTTTCCCAAATAATTTTATCCAGAGGATTTGGACATGTTTTTAATGTAATTTTCAACAAATCCTTGAGTGAAATAAGGCACACAAGTCAAGTCATTTGATGGTATCGAGCAAGCCGTTTTTTCACGTTTTTGTTTACATTCGTGCACCAACAGCCTCGATCTGGATCTTGTGACGCCAGGAAATTCCGAAAATTAAGACTTGTGAATAGCAGCAGAAACCGACCAATAGGGTTCTCCCAATGCCGCCCTTCGTCCACCTGCACCAAGGCTACAACAGCGGAGACAAACCGTTACTTTTTTACTTTCTGTCCCAACCCCAGCAGCTGAGACTAATAAACACGTGCTCTCCCACCCCAACATGGGAGACGAGTAGACACGTACTCACCCACCCCTGCAGCTGAGACCAATCATTACGTTCTCTCCCATCCCAGCAGCAGAGGCAAATCATTATGTTCTCTCCCACCCCAGCAGCAGAGGCCAATCATAACATTCTCTGAAATCCCAGCAGCAGAGGCATTTTATTACATTCTCTCACACCCCAGCAGCAGAGACCATTAAATGCTGCTCTCCAATCTCAGCTGCGGAGATCAATAAACACGTACTTATCCACCCCGGCAGCGGAGACTATTAAATACATGCTCTCCCACCCCAGCAGCAGAGGGTAATTATTTCGTTCTCTCCCACCCCAGCAGCAGAGGCCAATTATTATGTTCTCTCCCACCCCAGCAGCAGAGGCCAATTATTATGTTCTCTTCCACCTCAGTAGCAGAGACCAATCATTACGTTCTCCCTCACACCAATCATTACGTGCGCCCCACCCCAGCAGCGGAGACCAATAAATACGTACGTTCCCTCCCCCCGCAACCAAGTCTACAGCAGCAGAGACTTATCAATGTGGGCAGCCCTTTCCCTCCACCTACCCCACCAAGGCCAAGGTTACAACTGGATAGACCGATCAATACGGGATCTCCCATCCACATCCTCTATCATCAAAGCAAAGCTACAGCAGCAAAACCAATCAATACAAACGTTCCAATCTTTGCTCTGCGAGCATCTCCCACCAAGTCTATCGCAGCAGCGTCCGATCAATTTGGGTACTTCCACAAACACCATCCGCACATGCTCCCCCACAAACGTGACCGATAAATACGGGTCCTCCTAATCAAGCCCTCCACTCAACAAGGAAACAGCAGCAGAGATCGATCAATACGGGTTCTCAAATCTCCGCCCTCTGCGCAGTTCCCATCAAAGCTACATTAGCAATGACCGACCAAATCGGTTCTTCCACAGAAGCCTTCCGTTCTTTCCCATGAGCCAAGGCTACATAAGCAGAGAACGATAAATACGGGCTCTCCCCATCAAGCCTTCCGTCCACCCGCACCTTAGCTACGACAGCAGAGCCCGATAAATGCGGTCTCTCCCTAATTGCCTACAAAAGCTAGACCAGAAGAAACCGATTGATACGGGCTCTAATATCCCGCTCTCTTGCCAACCGCATTAAGGCTGTAACAGCAGAGAGCGGTCAATACAGGGCTTTTCTTCACTAAGGCAGACACATACCTTTTGTTAACACTTTGATTCGAAACGGACGTATAAGAATTGAGAAGTCCTTTTATGACTGGTTGAATTTATAATGAATTTATAATAAAGAAAAAATATAATGACATTTAACATTGAACTGAATGCCTGTTCCTGGTTGTCTTGTAAAACTAAGTGAAACTTCTATGTTGATTTCTACATTCATTCTTTGTTTTGAACACACTAGAGATAGCATAATGCGCTCTTTAATTTTTTCTGACGATACCTTTGTGCTAATTTTGAACTTCGCTTTGAACAACATAATTAGTAGGTTAGCTGGAAAATGTAATTAGTAGCTTAGCTGCATCAGTTCCAGCTCAAACTATTCCTTCGATTCTCAGAACTAGTCAGATTCGAACCTGTGACGTCGTTAACACAAGACCAATGCTTTGCTGCCAAAATCAATACCAAAATAGCAGTCGTTCCGGATTGAAAGTACACACACTGGCATTACAGAAAGCATAAAGTACTAATTTATGATTTCATAGACTCATGGGGGGGTTCCAATCCTCTCAAGAGTTCGAATAAAATTAGGTTTACAAGAACTAGATGGACGGATAGATGGAAAGACAGATCTGAAGTTCCTCATAATTGTGGGATATCCGTTCTCAATTAAAGTATGCTATTGTCACAAAGTGATGGATTCTCTTCTATATTGTTTTAAGGACAGGCGCTCGTGCAGTCTTCAGGTCAGTTTGGAAGTAAACCATGCCGGAGTATGACGTAATGTTAAGCTAGTTATCAGCCTAAAGGCATTACATGTATGGATTTATGAATAATACGACTTAAGCAAGGTCAGTATTGCATAAATATAAGTTGACACTACTAAGTTAAAATGTTTCAGTTATTTGCGAATTAATTAGCAGTTTATTGGGGGTAAAATTACTGCTGATAAACCTTGACTAGTTTTACTTTATTTTGACTTTATGTATTATTAGAATAAATAGATAAATTATGGGAAACAAGCAGAGACTTGAAAGCTGGGTTTGGGGTTCTATTGATAGTCTTTGAAGTAGAATTCTGAAGATCGAATACTTATGAGTGTTTGTATCGTATGTTAAGTGCACGGAGACTGGGACAAGGAGAGCCCCAATGTGTGCAGTGTTTTGCTGAGGGTTATACGCATGAGTATCGTAAGGGCAGGAACTCCGACCGAGAGACGTTTCAACGGGTACCGTGAGGGACTTGTTCACTCAGCTGAGAAGGGACAATTCTCGTGTGCGTAGTGACGATCGTGGAGTGGGCATGTACGGTGTTGTAGCGTTATTTTGGGGCGGAAACCGCAGGGGACTTGTTTACTCGACCGAGAAGGGACATTCTCGAGTGCGTGGTGACGCACGTGGAGTGGACATGTACGGTGTTGTAGCGTAGTCTTGAAGGCCGGAAGTATCGGTGGCGTGATTACTATTATTTTTTTTTTTCGTGTAAATTGTTATGTATTTGTTAATAGATAATATCTTTTTTCTTTAAAAAAACAAATCCTGTTTTTGTTTGTTTATACTTCCCTTAACCATAAATTCAAAGCAATTTGTGATACTGGTGACCCCGACGTGATCAAAAAAAATTGCATGGAAGGTTAGTAAAACATTGATTTCCACTTGCTAAACGAGTATGAATTCAAAGCTCATGTGTACAGAAACACAAAGCACCTGTTGTTGAAAATGGTGTGGTACAGTTGATAGGTATATTTTATTTGTATCCAGTAGAAGTAGCTACCGTTTTTCATAAAAAGTAGCGATGTTATATTTAGGTGGCAGGTAGAAGTGAGTGTCAGTTAATAGAAATATTAAGTGGCATTTTTAATAAATGTTTGGTGGAAGTGTGTATCGTTTTGAAGAGTCATAAAGTGACGTTTTCAGTAAATTTAGTAGAAGTGTACATCGATTTAGTACACGGTTTGTTTACTGAACATTCTTTAGCATCACTTCCCGCGTGTTTTCTCTTATATGAGCCTCACGTATGTTAATGTTCGTACAAAATGGCAGAGATTGAACAAATGAAAAGTTCATTGATATTGGGAAAGAGATGGGGTACTCTGGTGAAAAACTTCAAATGTTTGTAGAAATCAAAGGTCAACGTGCACTTTTTGCTTTGCGAGACGTTCCACAGGCCAGCACTAAGTTCTCTCCATTCGAACTTCTGTGTGGTCGAACGATCAGAGGGCCAATGTAAATACTTCGTCAACTTTGGACAAACAACCGTTGTGAATCCGAAGTCAAATCCAAGTACGAATATGTACTAAACCTGCACAATAGATTGGAGGAAACTTGCAAAATTGCAGCTGATTAACTAATAAAATCACAGTCACATTATAAGCAACACTTCGACAAGAAAGCGAAGCCCAGATCACTGAACGTTGGCGACAAAGCTCTGCTGCTATTACCAACTAATCGGAACAAACTTTTACTTCAGTGGCAAGGACCTTACCCGGTAACAGACAAAGTCGCAGTAAATGACTACGAAATCAGCATTGATGGGAAACGGAAAATCTTTCATATCAACATGCTACAAAGGTATTTTGAAAGAGACGCCGCCCAACAGCTTGAACAATCTCAGTGCGCATTCACTACCAATATAGTTGAGGTTGGCTGTACGTCAGTAGCAGTCGAAGACTTACCTGAAAACCCACTGAACGAACAAGAGATGTGGGAAAGCGTCAAGTCAGCAGTGACATACAGGGATGTTAACATCTGCGAAGATCGGACTCCCGAAAAGAAAGCTGCCCTCTGGAAACTAATTAGAGAATATCAAGACATTTTTTCGTCCAAGCCTGGTCAAACAAACATTTGGAAATGCAAAATTGAACTAACCTCAGACGAACCGGTACGAGCTAAACTCTATCCCATTCCTTTCGCTCTGATAGAAGAAACCAAAAACGAACTGAACGAAATGCTGAAATCAGGAATTATCGAACCAAGTACGTCACCTCATCGGGCACCATTGCTCATCGTCAGAAAATAGGATCAGTCTTACAGGTGGTGTGTCGACTTAAGACAGCTAAATAAAATCACCAAGTTCAATGCAGAACCGATGCCGTCTTCGGAAGCCATATTCGCCAAGTTGTCTTCTGTAAAGGGTACTATCAGATCCCTGTGCGAGAGTGCGACAGAGAGAAATTAGCGTTCTCTAGTCCGCTTGACCTTATGCAATTTTGCATGATGCCATTTGGATGGGTCAATGCAGGAGGAGACTACAACACAATGATAAAAAAACTGTTACACGCTCTTAGCAACGTCGATAGTTTTGTCGATGACGTTTTGACGTACACAGTTGAGTGGGACCACCAACTAGAGGTTCTGAGAAACGTGTTTCAAAGGATTCGTGACGCAAAAATTACGCTAAAGCCTTCAAAATGTTTTTTCGGGTACGAAAGTTTAGACTTCGTAGGACATAAAATGGGCAATGGTCTAATCACAACTCAGACAGACAGGGTGAACAAAATCCAAGACGCTCCACTTCCAAAAACCAAGATTCAATTTAGGTCATTTTCGGGGTTAGCTGATTATTATAGGTCGTTCTGTCCCAATTACGCGACTGTAGCCTGTCCGTTAACAGACATGACAAGAGCTAAATCTCCAAACTACTTAGACTGGACAGATCGTTCAAAAGCTGCATTCGAACAGTTGAAAGAAATGCTAATCAAGCAACCCATTTTGAAATTACCTGAAGTTGACAAACTCTTTGTTCTGAGAACTGACGCTAGTTTGACGGGGTTATAAAAACACAATGGAAAGTTGTTTCCGTTTGCTTATGCGAGTCGCAAATTACTGCCTCGTGAGCAAAGACTTTCCACAATCGAACGTGAGTGCTTGGCAATTTGTTTCAATGTGACCAAATTTAAAGCGCATCTGCTTGTTTGTCTTGCATTGTGATCACAAAGTATTAGTGTATTTGAACACGGCGTCATAAAAATGATCGTGTTATGAGGTGGTCGTTGCTGTTACAACCGTATTCAATAACGTATGAAGAGATTAAAGGTCAGGATAATATAGCAAGTGACTACTTAAGCCGACAGTAACTTCTATTGTGTTTGAAAGTAAAAGTTAGATTTCACTGAAGTAAAATCTTGTCGGTAGGGTAGTTGTCACAAAGTGATGGATTCTCTTCTTTATTTTTTAAGGTCAGGCGCTCTTACAGTTTTTTTATAGTTTGTTTTACATGAGGTCGTTTTGTACAGGTCATCTATTCTATTGACCGAGTAAAATCAATATTGACTACAAGGTGTAAAGTCAGTATTTATAATTCTTAGTACCCTCGTGTTGCATACGTAAGGTGACTTTTGCCAAGTCTTCGGGTCAGTTTGGAAGTAAACCATGCCGGAGTAAGACGTAATGTTAAGTTAGTTATCAGCCTGAAGGCATCACATGTATGGATTTATGAATAATACGACTTAAGCAAGGTCAGTATTGCATAAATATAAGTTGACACTACTGAGTTAAAATGTTTCAGTTATTTGCGAATTAATTAGCAGTTTATTTGGGGTAAAATTACTGCTGATAAACCTTGACTAGTTTTACTTCCTTTTGACTTGATGTATTATTAGTCGTGCAGTTTATGTTGTATTTAAATAAATAGATAAGTTATGGGAAACAATCAGAGACTTGAAAGCTTGGTTTGGGGTTCTATTGATAGTCTTTGAAGTAGAATTCTGAAGATCGAATACTTATGAGTGTTTGTATCGTATGTTAAGTGGACGGGGACTTGGACAAGGAGAATGGGAGCCCCAATGTGTGCAGTGTTTTGCTGAGGGTTATACGCATGAGGACCGTAAGGGCTGGGCGACGTGCCAACAAGAGGCAGGAACTCCGACCGAGAGACGTTTCAACGGGTAACGTGAGGGGCTTGTTCACTCAGCTGAGAAGGGACATTTCTCGTGTGCGTGGTGACGCACGTGGAGTGGGCATGTACGGTGTTGTAGCGAAGTCCTGAAGGCCAGAAGTATCGGTGGTGTGATTACTATTATTTCTTTCTTGTAATTTGTTATGTATTTGTTTGTTATGTATCTTTTTTCTTTGAAAAAAATCCTTTTTTTGTTTGTTTATACTTCCCTTCAAAGCAATTTGTGACAGCTATGCTGTCATTCTGTGCCCATATGTGGGATTGAACCACCAATTTTCCGCTCACGAGTCCCATGCTCTACCAAATGAGCTAACAGGGCTGGTCTATTGAACGATCTGATAATTACAGACTAATTGTCTTCACATAGCCTTGACATGGTGTCACATAGTCATATAGTCATACGATATTACATAGTCACATAGTGTCACATAATGTCACATAATGTCACATAGTGTCACATGATGTCACATATTGTCACATAGTGTCACATAATGTTACATAGTGTCACATAGTCTCACATAATGTCACAAAGTGTCACATAATGTTACAGAGTCACATAGTCACAAAAAATGTCACTTACCACAACTCTTTTGCTACTTCGTCTCCATGT
The DNA here is from genome assembly GCA_949752745.1 of Protula sp. h YS-2021. Lineage (NCBI taxonomy): Eukaryota > Metazoa > Annelida > Polychaeta > Sabellida > Serpulidae > Protula > Protula sp. h YS-2021. The sequence continues at coordinate 106,278,110 of OX457026.1, forward strand.
GTATTCCAGCCAATCTTTCACTTCCGATTCATGCGTATTCCAAAGAATAATCAATCTTTCACTTCGTCCCCTATGTGCATTCCAAGAACAGCCAATCTTTTACTTGTTCTCCATGTATATCCAACAACAGCAAGAGCTAATGTTTTCACTTCCTTTTTCATGTGTATCCAACAGCAGCCACAGCAAGGATGGAATACTTGTGCACACACAATGTGCTTATAAAGGCTGATGACTCATGTGCTAGGGGGGTCCTCACATAATATGTGTTCTAGGGGGGTCCTCATATAATATGTGTCCTGGGGGTCCCATGGTATGTGTCCTAGGGGGGTCCCCATGGTATGACGGTATGATAGACAGATGGTAGAAGTGTTGCCCATGGGTGGGATCGAACCAACAATCTTCCGCTCTCGAGTCCCACGCGTTACCAGGTAAGCTACTCGGGACCCCAAGGTTAATGTTCGGGAAAACAGTCATCATATAGGGTTAGGGTCACATGACCGATGATGATTGACAGGTCACGTGACTAATGATTGACAGGTCACGTGACTGATGACGTCATGATGATTGACAGGTGTGGTGGAACTCTCGTTAGGGTTATGGTTATGTCTCCTAGAGGGGTCAGTCACTCACAACCCTACTTTTCTAACAAGCGTTGTTTTTCCCGAGCTGGTAGCTCTACTATAGATATAGTGGTTGGTCCATGAAAAGGGAACATGTTTACGGTACAGATGTTACTTTCAAATGCTGCCTTAAGCGACAAGATGGTGGTCTTTATTTAATAATACCACTTAATAAACTTATCAATCATCAGTTAGATAAGGAAACCGATAACCAGTAGAGAGAAAGGAGAAAGAAGCGCGTAAAAGCTAAAACATAAAATAATTCTTTTAATTGTTTATTGACATTATTTGCATTAAAAATATAATAGATGTAATTCACTCATGTATTAGATATAAACATGATTCTTGTATTTTGCTAAAATTTACAATTCTTTAAACTTAAGCAAAATAAAACACTTTATTTTAATAAATAGCTACAAATTACAGCCTTCTGACATAGTGCTTATTTTAAAACTAAGAAAGCAATCTTTACTGTAAGTTTTTAAACTTGCATAAACAACGGGAATGATGTTTTAACAACAGTTTAATTTTTGAAAGAAATGTTACAAAATGTCTCTCTTGCTTTCTCGTCGTTATTTATTATTTGTTACATAAATATACATAACAAACAATAATAGATACCATTATTACAATGAGTGTAAAAATAATTTACCTACTTATTTTAATATATTTGCTGTTTGTTGCCCCTTCTTCCAGCAAATCTACGCCCTCTTCCTTTTATGCCTTTTTTATTATCTCTGTTGTTTTTTCTGCTGCTGCTGTTGTTTCTGCCATCGACTTGTCTCTAAGCACTGTACATGAATCGTCATCAACCTCCCTCAACACAACAGCTGAGATTCTTTTCATCATTGTCTTTATCACCCTCCTCAGCTTTCTCGCACGTATCGTTTTCTCTTTCATTGCTATCTACAGAAAAGAAGAACGTACAATACGAACTAAAACAAAAAGGTTAAAACGTATTTTTCTTTCTATAATTCTGTTTTCTAATAGTTAAATAAATAAATCAAATATCAAGTTATTTGGTAAGTCGCTCACGGGCGTATCAACGACGATTCAGACGCTGTCAAATTATGCGAATAGTTCTTTTTTCTGTTTTTTTCCTAAAAGATTAATTTCATTGTTCCTAAAATACACATTTTCGTCGTCGGTGTCGATACTCTCATCAAACTTTAATCTTTTGAAGATTATTCCATCGTCTCCACCATCTCCTGTGCGTTTCCTCTTCTTAATTGTTTCGGGTGCGCCAGGACATTCTTGTACAGGAGACGACGACTTCTTCGGCAACATGTATTGCGAAAATGTTATCAAAGTGCTGCTTCCCTTTGATTCAGTTTCTCTAAAAATATCCTAAAATGAACTTTTCGGTGTTTCCATTTTGCATCCTTTCCAATAGTAGTTTATCCAATGGAAATAAAAAAGCAAACTGTGATTCTGTGCTACTGAAAGGCCCGATTTTTATAAACAAAATGTAACCTCTAAACTTAATTGTTCCTCCAAAAGTCGATTTTTATTGGCAAAAGTTCTTTTTCCGATCTCCAAAATCGCACACCTAGAAACAGTTTGTTTGAGCTCTCAAAAGTTGACTCCTAATGTTTGGAGCAACCTCTAAAACATAACTCTAAGCAATCAGCTAAATTAGACTCCAAAAGGTCGATATTTTTGTTGGCAACACTTCATTTCTTTTCATTCTCCAAAACATGCACCCAAAATAGTTACTTTGAGTTCTCAAAACCGGTAGCCAGTAAAAGTGGTGATTCTAATCTGCAACAAAATTATGAGATTTAATTAATGCAAATTGCAATTCAAATCAATGTCCCTAGCATCTTTTCTGCAAAACAATTTCCCTTTTAAATGTATTCAAAAATTTATGGTCGGCTTGCGGTCTCAAGTTATGATACAGCTACACTATGTTATTGTAGTTGTCCGTGATCAGTAACTAGAATTAGACCTTGAACCATTTCCGCACGTGATGATCAGCTGATATACTGCTTACTTATCAATAAACTTTACCTGATTATAAGGATAAACACATAGACTTTTGTCTGCAGTTAGCATCATCCCACGTTTTGAACTGGCATACTAGGTATAAAATCTTCTTAAGGATATAAGGTATGTTCTAATAGAGAACTTATGAATAAATAAGTAGTATTAAATTCTGTCATATCATGAAATATAGATGACTGTAGTATAAATTCATTTTAACAATTTAATACTTAGCCATATTTTTTATAAATATTACTTGCATATTTAATATAATTGTGATAACTTTGGTTTATACTCTGCTTATGGTAAAATGTCATTTTTAATCTCTTATTGTTCTTGAAAGGGTACCTTATTCACAAATAATATCAGTTTAGAAAATATTATTATTACTAATAAACTTTAATGAAAACAAAGCTTTTTCGAAAAAAATACTAATACTCCAGTGATATGCAGAAGCCTTAATGTGTATTTGTGCAAGCTTTGGTCTCTCAAGCCAGTCGATAAATGTGTTCAACTTTTTGCTGTTATAAGATAAGGTTAACATATGACTAAATATATGTTCCGAAATACAGTTGCACAGGAAAGATAAGTTTTACTAGTTTCACAATATCTCCTATACAAAGCATATTTGTAAGAATAAAATATAAAGTTTTGAATGCTAGTTCATTTAAGCAGGTTCACAAATATGTCTATTATAAAAAGCATGGTAAAGCATTATAATCTTTTACAGGAGCAGATGTATTGGAGAATGATCAGTTCTGTAACTAGACAAACCAGTTAAACAGAGCAATCAGCAAAAGAAAGTAATCACTTGGTCTAACATTGAGTGAACTACATAACAGAAGGATATGTCCTTTCCAGAAACAGTACACACTCGCTCCTTACACATAAACAAGGTTGGGGTGCTTGTCCGTCCCTCCCCCTGTTCTATAAATAGATTGACATGAATGTCAGCTCCTTTTCGTTTAAAATATATTGGCGTGCGTGACCTCCATTTGAGTTAAATAGATTGAGGTACGTGTCAATCCCTCCCACCCCCACAGGCACACACACCAATGATATCCAAAAAAGTTAACTTGTAGTAAAAGTGAACCAAAAAGGATTTGTATTGCTTTGCAAAATCACACGACGACTAAGCAAAATGAAGTAAATACACAGAATACAATACAGTAGTGTCATAGCCATGCATTTAACAGTGTACATAAAGCAGACTAACTACACGTATTTCATTCATTTGTTACGGGAGAAGGGGAGCATTGTAAATCTAAACTAAACAAAAGAACGGTTTTCAATTTATTAAAACATAAATGATGCCTGAGGATACATATGTTCAGTTATCGCCATTGCTTATTGGCGTTGTTGTTTTTCTGATTGGATATATTTACCTGCGACCTAGAAAGAACTTGCCGCCCGGACCAACTTCGTTTCCACTCATAGGGACAATCTTGTCGCACAAGATCGTTCTTCGGGGCGAGGATTTGCACAGATTAACCGCTAAATATGGACATTTGTATATGCTTAATATTAATCTCAAGGATATTGTTATTCTTAACAGTTACAAAGCCATTCATGAAGCATGTATAATCAAATCATTAGATTTTGCTAGCAGGGGAACTGGTAATGAGTTTACGCATATGTACGTGAATCCAACCAGCGCTGGTATCATTTTTCGTGACTTTGATGCAAAAGGAAGAAAGCTCCGTGGGAAATCTCTGTCAATCCTGCGTGATTTAGGCGTTGGGCGATCAACGATGGCTGACATAATAACTGAGGAGGCAGAGGCTCTGGTAACTCTGATTTCAGCGTTCAAAGAAAATGCTTTCGATCCGTCAACGAAAATAACAGCCTGCGTAACCAATGTCATCCTGCATATTCTACTTAACAAAAGGCATGAATGTGGTGACAAAGAGCTTGTCCAGTTAATCCATCACGCAGATGAATTCAATAAGAAACTTCTGTTTACACCTGCTATTGATCGTTTTCCATTTCTGCGATTCATTCCACCCTTCAAAGATATATTTAAAGTTTTTGTTTCATCAAGCGCGGGTATGGTTGACTATATGTGGAAATACGCTTTGCCTTTCATACAGAAATTTCAACCCGGCCAGGACTCGCACTTTGTCGATGCATTCTTGGATAAACACTACGATACACAGACAGGTGAAGTTGATTTTGAAGAAAACGAATTGAAATTTATTTTGAGGGATCTACTTCTTGCAGGAATAGAAACTGTTACTACCAGCTTAAACTGGACAATATTGTACCTTGTCAACAGGCCGGAAATCCAAAAGAAACTGCAAGACGAGCTAGACGGCAATGTGGGAAGCGACAGAGCGTACCGACTGTCCGATAGGGTGCCATATTTAGACGCGGTTATTTGGGAGGTTCAGCGTCACAGTATCATCGCACCCATAGGTGCCCCTCACGCAGTGGCCACACCTACAGATGCAGAACTCTGTGGTTATGTTATCCCCAAAGATGCAATGATTATATTTAATTTATTTGCTGTGCATTACAACAAAGAAACTTGGGGAGATCCGGAGAACTTCCGCCCTGAAAGGTTTATCAATAAGAAAGGGGAGTTTGTGAAGCACCCTCATGTTATTCCATTTTCAATTGGAAAACGCTCTTGCATTGCAGAGCTTCTAGCTAGACAAGAACTTTATATTTTCACAGCGACCTTATTTCAACGCTATACTTTTTTACCAGAAGAAGCAGGCGTTAAATTCAATGAGGATCCCATACCCTCCATTTTACGAATACCGAAGCCATTCAAGATAAAAGCAATCCCACGATATTAGTTAAATTGACGAATTAAAGTATGTGGCTATTAAATGTATAGTGAGGATTTATATAGCAAAGCAAATCCACGATATCAGTTAAACTGATGGTTAAAAGCTGTGGCTATTAAGTATGTAACGAGGATATTAATGACACAAGCAACTCCGCGATATTAGTTTAACTGAAGAATAAAAGTCTGTCGCTGTTAAGTGTGCAGCAAGGTTATTTGTGACAAAAATCACTCAACGATATCAATTACGGTAAAAGATATCCGTCAAATACTAAACATACTGTGAAGGATAACCGTTAAATACTAAACATGCTGTGAAGGATAACCGTTAAATACTAAACATACTGTGAAGGATAACCGTCAAATAATAAACATACTTTGAAGGATAACCGTCAAATAATAAACATACTTTGAAGGATTACAGTCAAATACTAAACATATAGTGAAGGATAACCGCCAAATACTAAACATACTGTGAAGGATAACAGTCAAATACTAAACCTATGGTGAAGGATAACCGTCAAATAATAAACATACTGTAAAGGATAACCCTCAGATACTAAACACACTGTGAAGATAACTGTCAAATACTGAACATACTGTGATGGATAACCGTCAAATACTAAACATTCGGTCAAGGGTAACAACCATATATAAAACACCATGTAAAGGATAACAAACACACTGACATCCGGTGAAACTTAACAACCCAATTCTAAACATTAATTGGTTTGGGCCCATCCTTTTGATTACATTTGAGTGGTTTATGTTTGATTTTTTATTTATTTTTTGTTGTTAAATATATCAACTATAGCTTTGAATGGCAGGTAGTTAGTTTAGACACGGGATGTAGCATGAAGGCATAAAACATTAAAAGCACAGTCTGCAGGGCTTGTCTATATTTGTCGTGTACATTTGACACAAGTAAAAGATACCATTGAAATGTATTGACATTTTACGAGAGACGCGCGTGGGTTGTGATTTGAGTTGAGTTGTGAAAATTTATATATATCATGGTGCTTGAAGTTTAAATTTACAGGAACAAACCATTCCATTTCTGGTTAATCTGCATATAGCTTCATAGCTTTTGGATCACAATTATGTAATTGCAACGATCACTTTTCAACCCAGATCAAAATTTAACCGTGCCCTGTGTTTCTTGTTTGTATTGTTCTATTTTATTAGTATTCTGCGTCAATTTCCGCCTCTATCGTGTTTATATTTAAGCCTGTATTCTATATGTAAACGCTTTCTAATTGTTTGTGTGAAGCAAAACAAATGTACAGTAATGACAACACATCCTTCCTAAAAGCCTAGAGTCGGTTCGAAAGCAGAATCTCCTTTACGTAAAAGTCCAAACAAAAACGCATCATTTATTTACAAGACAAAGAAATTGACAAAGTCAATAAGTTTAGTGTTTGAACTGGCTCATTCACCTTTGGGATAACACGTGCCGACAGACTGTTAAGTGTCAAGTGGTCTCATCTACGAATTGCCCCATATTTTGTAATAAAAAGTATCTTTAAAACCCTGGGGTACTCCCATATACATGTGGAACGGGTATGCGCGGCGAGAAAGACCTCCTTTTTTCACAAATAATCAGCGAAATTAGCCAAAACACAGCGATCTTTGAGAATTTTCACGGTCGAGTCGCAGCTTTCACCAACTTTTTTTTGGCCACACCCGGTAAATTTTTGAATTAAATGTGAATTAATTTACTTTGCTTGTCAGCTTTTTACTACTTTTAACTAAGGCTAGAAGGAGTTTTCGGCGGCTTCCTCCATTTTCCGCCCCACACCCCGGGCTGTGAAATAATTTACTTTGCTTGTCAGCCTTTTATTACTCAGCGGCTCAATTCCTACATTTATCCAGTGTGTAATCCCACATCTAAATCACTAAATACAGAAGTTTGTCTGTAAAGGATACAAAACATTAAATGTGTCAATGGATCTTCAAAGGGCTAAATGTGTAAGTGGATCTTGAAAGGATCCAAAACCCCAAATGTATAAGTGGATCTTTAAAGAAACCATTATTTCCCCCTTTTAACAACTGTGGACATTTGCTCCCCTTCTCCGCCAACTAAGGTGTGTTTTTGGGAGGGGGCATCCGTTTTACTTTACTCTCACAAAAACAACAAATTATAAAACAAGTCTGACGTTCTGCAGCAGCAGCATATTTCAGTGGGTAAGGGAACTCTACCAATATCCGCGGACCCCCGCAGCGCCGCCCTTTATGACCCCTGGCATACATGTGCGAAACACATGTCAGGGTGCTCACTACTCCCACTTTATCTCTGACCCAAACCGGAATTGCTCGGCCAGAAAACTAGCGTGATAACCTTGGTGGTCACACTCCATCCGTTATCACTGCGGTATTATCGGCACTTCATGGTTCAAATTCCGGTCTATGGTAGAAGGCTCACCAAACCGCCAGGATAAACGGGTGTATGGTCGCTGTACGCCACTTGGCGCACACTCGCACTCTCACCGAAGGAACTTGGACCTCGGCTTTAGTCGGATCATGAGGAGGGTGCTTCTGGTACTTTAGGATCAAATTGGGCGCCTCCTACCTGATGGCATGATGGACAATATGAGTGCTCGAAACAGGCATGAGGTATTTGCCAGGCTGATCTCTAGGCTCTGTCTGTCCAACCAGCCAAGCCATATTTTCTGTTTCACCATACCTTTCTGTCATAGTGGATTCGGAATTAGGCAAACATTATGACTCAGCTGCATCTTGTGCGCGTACTCGTCCATGATAGGTAACAAGAGTTGGACCTTAAGCCATTCGACACGTGATGTTCATCTGATTTATTGCTTGATTCTGCTTTATACTTTGCAGCTTAAAAATGGACACACACACTTATTTAATTTATGTGTCTAAAGTTTACATCAGCCCACATTTTGAACTAGCAGATAAGATAGAAAAACAAGCTTAAGGATACCAAGAATGTTTTATTTTCTAACGGAGAACTTATAAACTAACAATTGATATTAAATTCTATACATGTCACGAAATGTGTGTAGCATAAATTCACTCAATACTTAGCTATAGAAACTAAATAATAAGTGTCATACTTATTATAAACATTACATGTATATGTTTATCTTATTTTATATGCTTTGGTTTATGCAATGACAATCACTCATCTACTTACCACATATTTTTTTCTGACAAAGTTCTTTATTCGCAAATCATATCAGTTATATCCGTTTACAGAAACCGTATTTTTACTTATACATTTTAATGACAATAAAAGCTTTTATTAATTAACACTCTGGGTATATCTAGAAGCCTTAATACAGACATATCGTAACTTTGGTCTCAAGAGACAAATTACAAACTTTTTGCTGTCATGAGATAAGGTTAACATCTGACAAAATATATTCTGTTCTACTTGCCCATCGAACTGCAGATGGTACGCCATTGTGCGTGTCTTTATTAATCCCCAGAACTTCACACAATGCATGCATCAGATTCAAAATCCTTGCATTGGTCCGTAAGTATCTCCCTTGGACAACCTCACAGCGTAGTCCATTGTGACATGAACGCTTCTGCTATCGTAACGGTTCTAAGGTCAGGCAATGGTATGGCTTGCGTCCACTTGGAAAAGTATCCGTGAAGACCAGGATGTTCTTGTTCTTCTAGCTGTTCCCACCAGAGGTCCTCAAATGTCCATCGCTATTCTTTCCGTCGGATATCCACGGTATACATGGTCAACGGGGCTCTTTGTGTTTTACCCGACCGCTTGACTGCTGGACTATTCGGACTCACATTTTTCCATTGAAGTCGCACATCACCATCTTATTTCGCACGTAACACCAGTCCGATATCTGGATTCCCCACTTGAGCTACCCGCATCTCTTCAACCGTCCATAAGTGCTTAAACTTCAATGCACTCACAGTTGGTTCATCTTCCACAACTGACTCAGGCTGCTCCGACAACTCCGAAAAATCATCTCGAATGCCGAACTCCAAATAGTTATCTGCTTTCTTCCCAGTTCCCAGTTCTTGAACTCCTTCACAAATACAACGCTTTCCTCTACATCTCACATCGTGAAAACCCGTCTGCGTTACCATGTGATGCCTCACGTCGTGCTTGTATCATATACTGCATCTCTTCCAGTCGCACAATCCATCGAAAAACTGGTCCGGGTTAGGGTTAGGGTTAGGATAATAGAGTGGATGCGAAGCAAAAACTGCCCATCTCAGAGAAAAGATGGGCACTTGGTCTTAACATAAGTAAATATGCAAATATGGCAGCCATAAAGAAATCATAAGTAAATTGATCACGTGTCCAATAAATTAGGTCAGGTACCCAATTAGGTCAAGGGTACCCGATGGATGCAAGGAAGGGGTACCCAGGCCTAACCCGACGGAAGCAGGGCAGGGGTACCCTGTGCCCTAACCCGATACCCTAACCCCATACCCTAACCCGATACCCTAACCCAGTACCCTAACCGGATACCCTAACCCGATACCCGAAGTCCATCACAAGACAACCTTAACCCAACCCAACCCTGACCCAACCCAACCCTTTTAAAAATATTCTAAGTCCAGCACATGTCAACCTTGACCCAACCCAACCCAACCATGACCCAACCCTAACCCACCCAACCCTTACCCAACCCAACCCAACAATTTTCTAAGTCCAGCAGAAGACAACCTTAACCCAACCCAACCCAACCCTGACCCAACCCAACCCTGACCCAACCCAACCTTGCAGAAAAATATTCTAAGTCCAGCAGAAGACCATCGTAACCCATCCCAACCCAACCCTGACCCAACCCTAACCCAACCCAACCCAAAAATTTTCTAAGTCCAGCAGAAGACAACCTTAACCCAACCCAACCCAACCCTGACCCAACCCAACCCTGACCCAACCCGGCTTTGCAGAAAAATATTCTAAGTCCAGCAGAAGACAACCTTAACCCTACCCAACCCAACCCTAACCCAACCCAACCCTAACCCAACCCAACCCTGACCCAACCCTAACCCAACCCAAACCTAACCCAACCCAACCCTGACGCAACCCAACCCTTACCCAACCGAACCCAAAAATATTGTAAGTCCAGCAGAAGACAGCCTTAGCCCAACCCAACCCAACCCTGACCCAACCCTAACCCAACCCAACCCTAACCCAACCCAACCCTGACCCAACCCAACCCTGACCCAACCTTAACCCAACCCAATCCCAACCCAAGCCAACCCTGACCCAACCATAACCCAACCCAACCAAGACCCAACCCTGACCCAACCCAACCCTGACCCTAACTCCTTCAGCATGACCACCATTTTATTTACTCTTTACATTTCGCCTTTATCGGATATCACAAGCTATTACGGTGTGGAAAGTCATTTTTATGCTGACGATTCTCAGCTTTACGTATTCTTTGACAGAAAGAAAGATTACGCGAGTAAAATGGAAATACTTGAAAACTGTGTCAAAGCTATTAAAGCATTTATGACTCAAAATTTCTTGAAACTTAATGATGACAAAACTGAAATTATACTGTTCGGTTCAAATTTTAGCATAAAAAGTTTAAATTCAATCACGGTATCAGTTGAAAATTATCAGATTGCTAGTAGAACAAGTGTTAAAAATCTTGGTGTTATTTTTGATTCGTGTCTCACGATGAATGAATTTGTTGCTTCAAAATGCCGCACAGCCATGTGTAACAAAGCCCCTTCTTATAATTAGAATGCTTAATATGTTATCTTAACAAAAGGTTTATTTTAACGTGCGAATTAAAATTTCCTTTATGTGTTTATCAGCAGCGTCAAGCTCGTTACTAAATCTTACCACTCACACGTGCAACTCATTAAAAGGTTAATAGGGAGATAAACAATTTTCCTTTATTTTTATGTTCTCTCGTTAATTTAGTTTATGGTATTTTTACAGCATCCAGTTTTGGAAATAACCCTGGATGAACAAGGCTTCAAACATTAAGAATATTTATCTCGCATTTATGTCACTGTGTATCCTTCTAAAATCGTAAACAAAGTAATTAAAAATCTGTTCACCTCAGCTTAAAAGTCACACCTGCAGAACAAAGGAATTCCAATGTAAATTAGGTTCAAGCGTGTGGAACTAACGGCATTCCATTGTCCGGTATATAACCCCGAGCCCGACTCGAGAGGGCAGATTTAGCTTCAGATTTAGATTCAGATTTTTGGATTTTAGATTTTGGTTTTCGGACACTTTTGAAATGTTAATCTCTTGTCAAGTTTCGAAATAAATAAAATTACTGAAGAAAACTTAGTTTATTTTTCACAACATAATAGTGACTCTGTTATACTGGTGCCGTGTACCAGAATAAATAAGAAAATATAAAAAAAACTAATAAAAAAGAGGAATATATGCAAAATCGATGGAAAATAATTTCAAAAACGAAGTTTCGTCAATTGGAAAACCAAGAAGAAAGATCGGAAAATAATAACAAAATTATAGAAATTCTTTCGGACTCACAATATCCGACACAGAGGACAAAGAAGAAAACCAACCAACAGACAAGCAGCCCAATAGCCAAGCAGCCAGCAACCCAACAGACAAGCAGCCAGAGGGACATTTAAGCAGCCCGAGGGACATTTAAAAGTCAGGTTAGTGGCAGGTTACTCATCAAATTTCACCTTATAAAAAGCACGAAATTTTGGTAAATTTAATAGAACAAAAATGAATCCAGACGAAGTGCCCCTACCGTTAGAAAATAACCCCTTTTTCCTCTGTATTTTGGGAACAGCCTGGTCTGTATTCCCTCAAAGTTTTGGTAAAAGGCAGTAAACCTCTGGTCATTCCAATTTAAAATGAAACTTTCACACGATTTTGCTCTTAAAAAGGAACCCCCAGTAGCTTTCGTAGAGAATGATAACGACCAAATCTCAAAAAAATATCCTCGAACGCACAAAACCAAAACAAATACCATCACAAATTAATTTAGCAGAGTCACAACCTCAGTCATACACAATGCGAAGCAATGATCATTCACCCACGCATGGAGAGAACACATTTCACATAAATCTCACAAAAGAGTCTTTTCAAAGCCCCTCATCAACCCCACAACAAGCGAATTTACAACCTGCTAACCCAGAACATGTATGGGATGTTCTACGTGATAAGCTAGAATACCTTGACGAGGAGTGCATTGAAGACACCCCTCGCCGTGTTCAACCCATGCGGAAAGCCAAATTAGCCAGTAGGCCCCTAACTAATGACCATTACGGTTCACACCCTCATCCAACACCGTAATTAATGCCCCAAATATCAGAACCCCCTCGAAAAAGGAAACGATCATGTTCAGATGACCATGACGCAGAACGACCGCCCCACAATGTTATTGAACCACAATTATCTGTTGACCCCGATATGGAATGTGAACGCTTTGACAAAAGAAAACACTGTGATTCTGAAGACGAGTGTTTTGATGATGCTTATGCCAAACGTTTGCGTGTACTTCGTGCTTTAGCGAATGAGCCGAATGCATAATTTTGCTAGATTAAGGCCCGATGTAAAATCAAGTCATTTTTCACATGCAAGCTGAGTATAATCTGACTATTGAAAAGAACATACACTCTATTGTCTATTAAAATGTATAACTTTATTTTTCCAATTATGTATAAGCTAGAGCATTGTGTAATCACTATTAATACTTAATTGATTTAATTATGTAAGAAGTTCCTTCGTTTACGTTTAAAGAACTTATAGATTATAAGTTTAGATCACAATAGTCAAGATGTCTTTGTGATTTTAAAGTGCGGCGAGTGTAACAAAGCCCCTTCTTATAATTAGAATGCTTAATATGTTATCTTAACAAAAGGTTTATTTTAACGTGCGAATTAAAATTTCCTTTATGGGTTTATCAGCAGAGTCAAGCTCGTTACTAAATCTTACCACTCACACGTGCAACTCATTAAAAGGTTAATAGGGAGATAAACAATTTTCCTTTATTTTTATGTTCTCTCGTTAATTTAGTTTATGGTATTTTCACAGCATCCAGTTTTGGAAATAACCCTGGATGAACAAGGCTTCAAACATTAAGAATATTTATCTCGCATTTATGTCACTGTGTATTTTTCTAAAATCGTAAACAAAGTAATTAAAAATCTGTTCACCTCAGCTTAAAAGTCACACCTGCAGAACAAAGGAATTCCAATGTAAATTAGGTTCAAGCGTGTGGAACTAACGGCATTCCATTGTCCGGTATATAACCCCGAGCCCGACTCGAGAGGGCAGATTTAGCTTCAGATTTAGATTCAGATTTTTGGATTTTAGATTTTGGTTTTCGGACACTTTTGAAATGTTAATCTCTTGTCAAATTTCGAAATAAATAAAATTACTGAAGAAAACTTAGTTTATTTTTCACAACATAATAGTGACTCTGTTATACATGTATTACATAAGAGCTATACGTCACATTAGAAGATGTTTGGATATTGAGTCTGTAACTACACTGGTACATGCGCTTATAACATCACGGATTGATTTTTCAAATAGTGTTTTACTTGGTGCTTCAAAGTCCACTCTTGCCCCACTTCAATGTGTGCAATATGCTGTCGCCCTATTGATAACAGGTGTAGATAAAGGTACCTCGATGACCCCAGTTCTTAGATCATTACACTGGCTACCTGTTTATTTGAGGATACAATTTAAAGTTTTAGTGATATGTTTCAACTGCGTGAACGGATTCGCCCCTGAATATTTATGTGAAATCGTTGAAAGGTACCGCCCTGCGAGGAGTTTGCGATCCTCCGATGATGAACTACTTCTAGTAGTGCCAAAGTTTAACTCAAAGTACAGTCACAAGTGCTTTTCTATGTACGTGCCATATTTATGGAATGCATTACCTTACAGTATTAGATCATCTAAGTCAGTTCATGTTTTTAAAAGAGACCTCAAAACTCATTTATTTTTGCAGTATTTCTTGTAGGTTATATCAATCTGTCATGCAGTTCTGTTTTATATGTTTATTTGCTAATGTTTTTTAATCATTGCTTGTTTAGTATTGTAAAGAGCTTAGAGCTTTTATTAGAATAAGCGCTAAATAAGTGTATCTTAATAATACTAATAATAATAATAATAATTTTGTGTGCCAGTATCCCCATGAAATGTATTCAGAATAGTCGGAATTATGCTTTTGCATTGATTCCATGTCATTTTAAAAAATTGAAAATGTTTGACTTGTTAAAAATATGAAAGTAAGGTGCACAGATTCATTAACCCCATTGAAACTACATTTCAAAATTCTATCATAATAAAATACAAGTATATATGTATATATATTTAAAAATATTTGCTTATGGCAATCTTTATCAACCGTCAAACATTTCGATGTAATTTCATCCCTGACAGACCAAGGGCAGGGCTTGGAATTTGAAAAACGGGAGTTGGTCCCCAGGTAGTGGAGACACCGTGATTTTTGGGCATTTTTTATCTTAAACTCAATTTTTGTTATTATTGTAATAGTAGTAGGAAAATGATTTTCATAGGGCAACATACTACCACTAAGGGCTCTAAAACGGTATATAATTTATGACGATATCTTTAAAATCTTTTGAGAAATTTAAACAAAACGCCTGAAATTTGGGTTCAAATTTGGCCCATTTGTAAAGAAATGTAATTATTTTTATAACTTTTACACAAGATAGAACTACAATATTTGTATGACTTATAGATTCTTTCAAACACAGTCAGCGGGTGTAAAGTTTGCAAAAATCTTTGAGGACTTTTGACAATATGGTAAAAAAATGGTCAAATTTTTGAGGATTTGGAAAGTTTTTGATGAAAATGTAAATTTTATTCTAATTTATACATAAGATACAGGCATGAAATTTGCACCAACAGTAGAGTATTTCATGCACTATCAAAACATAGAAAATTTATAAAATTCCATTATCTACTTTTGACGATATGATCGAAACATTGTCAAATACATACTGGACTTTGTTTATTTATCCTGAAAATGTCATTTTAAAAAAATTTCTGTTAAAGATACAGAATCAAACTTGTACACATTTATAAACATTTGTCAGATATATCCAACACTTTAAAAATAGTGAAAATCCATTAAAAACTTTTAAAGATATGGTCAAAAAACCTCTTTTTAGGGTTAGTGTTGGGTTACGGTAATGGTTTAGGGTCGTAGTCATGGTTAGGGTTAGGGTCAGGGTCAGGGTATAGAGCTAATGGTGCACATGGGTTAGGGTTAGGGTTAGGGTTAGGGTATAGAGATGAGGGTGCACATGGCTCTGTGACCACATGGCTCTCTGACCAGCTAAATGATAGTAAAAAACTTCTGATTGGCTGACATACTTATGACGTCATCGATGATTGACAGCAGTAATTAGGTCAGTGACCATAGGTCACCCAAGGTGACCCCAGTTCGCAACCCTACAAACGCAAGAAAATGCAACCCGGGTTAAGACCCTAACACTGACCCTGACCCCAACCCTGACCCTGACCCTGACCCCAACCCTGACCCTGACCCTAACCCTGACCCTGACCCCGACCCTGACCCTGATTAACCCTGACCCTGACCCCAACCTTGACCCTGACCCTAACCCCTGACCCAACCCTATAAAAATATTGTAAGTCGAACACAACTCAACCTTGACCCAACCCTTAACCCTGACCCTGACCCCAACCCTGACCCTGACCCTAACACTGACCCTAACCCCGACCCTGACCCTGACCCCGACTTTGACCCTGACCCTGACCCTAACCCTGACCCTGATCCCAACCTTGACCCTGACCCTAACCCCTGACCCAACCCTATAAAAATATTCTAAGTCGAACACAACTCAACCTTGACCCAACCATTAACCCTGACCCTGACCCCAACCCTGACCCTGACCCTGACCCTGACCCTAACCCTGACCCTGACCCCGACCCTGACCCTAACCCTGACCCTGACCCCGACCCCAACCTTGACCCTGACCCTAACCCCTGACCCATCCCTATAAAATTATTCCAAGTCGAACACAACTCAACCTTAACCCAACCCATAACCCTGACCCCAACCCCAACCCTGACCCTGACGCTAACCCCTGACCCTAACCATGACCCTGACCCCGACCCTGACCCTAACCCTGACCCTGACCCTGACCCCGATCCAAACCTTCACCCTGACCCTTACCCCTGACCCAACCCTATAAAAATATTCTAAGTCGAACACAACTAAACCTTGACCCAACCCTTAACCCTGACCCTTACCCCGACCCTGACCCTAACCCTGACCCTGACCCCGACCCCAACCTTGACCCTGACCCTAACCCCTGACCAAACCCTATAAAAATATTCTAAGTCAAACACAACTAAACCTTGACCCAACCCTTAACCCTGACCCTTACCCCGACCCTGACCCTAACCCTGACCCTGACCCGACCCCAACCTTGACCCTGACCCTAACCCCTGACCAAACCCTATAAAAATATTCTAAGTCAAACACAACTAAACCTTGACCCAACCCTTAAACCTGACCCTGACCCCAACCCTGACCCTGACCCTAACCCTGACCCTAACCCTGACCATGACCCCGACCCTGACCTTGATCCTGACCTCGACCCCAACCTTGACCCTGACCCTAACCCCTGACTCAATCCTATAAAAATATTCCAAGTCGAACACAACTCAAACTTCACCCAACCCTTAACCCTGACCCCTGACCCTGACCCCAGCCCTGACCCTGACCCTAACCCTGACTCTTAACCCTGACCCTGACCTCAACCCTGACCCTAACCCTGACCCTGACCCCGACCCCAACCTTGACCCTGACCCTAACCCCTGACCCAATCCCATAAAAATATTCCAAGTCCAACACAACTCCACCTTGACCCAACCCTTAACCCTGACCCTGACCCAAACCCTGACCCTGACCCTAACCCTGACCCTGACCCTAACCCTGACCCTGAACCCAACCCTGACCCTGACCCTAACCCTGACCTTGACCCCAACCTTTACCCTGACCCTAACCCCTGACCCAACCCTATAAAAATATTCTAAGTCCAACACAACTCAACCTTGACCTAACCCTTAACCCTGACCCTGACCCTAACCCTGACCCTGACCCCAACCCTGACCCAGACCCTGACCCTAACCCTGAGCCTGACCCCGACCCTGACCTTGACCCTAACCCTGACCCTGACCCAGGCTCTAACCTTGACCCTGACCCTAACCCCTGACCCAACCCTATAAAAATATTCTAAGTCCAACACAACTAATCCTTAACCCAACCCTTAACCCTGACCCTGACCCCAACCCTGACCCAGACCCTAACCATGACCCTGACCCCAACCTTGACCCTGACCCTAACCCCTGACCCAACCCTATAAATATATTCTAAGTCCAACACAACTTTACCTTGACTCAACCCATAACCCTGACCCTGACCCAAACCCTGACCCTGACCCTAACCCTGACCCTGAACCCGATCCTGACCCTGACCCTGACCCTAACCATGACCCTGACTCCAACCTTGACCCTGACCCTAACCCCTGAGCCAACCCTATAAATATATTCTAAGTCCAACATAACTCAACCTTTACCTAACCGTAGGGTTAGGGTTAGGGTTAGGGTTAGGGTTAGGGTATAGAGCTAAGGGTGCACATGGCTCTGTGAACAATGGCTCTGTGAACAAAGAAATGATAGAAAAAAACTCTTGATTGACAGGTGTAACCCTAGGTTACCCCAAGGTAACCCCGGGTCGCAACCCTATAGATACAAGAAAATGCAACCCAGAATAAGCCGTGACCCAACTCAACCCTCTGACCCCAACCCCTGACCCTGACACTGACCCCGACCCTGACCCCAACCTTAACCCTGACCCTAACCCCTGACCCAACCCTTTGAAAAATATTCTAAGTCCAACACAACTCAACCTTGACCCAAACCTTGACCCTGACCCTGACCCTAACCCTAACCCATGACCCTGACCCAACCCTATGAAAAATATTCTAAGTCCAACATAACTCAACCTTGACCCTAACCCTGACCCTGACCCCTGACCCTGACCCTAACCCTGACCCCAACCCTGACCCTGACCCTGACCCCAACCCTGACCCTGACCCTGACCCCAACCCTGACCCTGACCCTGACCCCAACCCTGACCCCAACCCTGACCCTGACCCTACCCCTGACCCCGATACCAACCCTGACCCTGACCCTGACCCAAACCTTGACCTTAATTCTAACCACTGTCCATGTCCATCCATGTTAAAATGTGAAAATGCTCAAAAATTTGACAAGTTTTTGACCATATCGTCAAAGGCCCTTTATGGATTTTCACAAACTTGATACCACGTTATAGTGTTTGCAATGATCTATAAGTGACATAAATAGTTTGGCTCTATTTTATCTAGAAGTTATAAAGAAATGACATTTTTTAAATAATGGGACAAATTTGACCCCAAATTTCATGCGTTTTTTTAATTTTGTTCAAAAAGTCTTTAAGGTATCGTCATAAATTATATACCGTTTTAAAGCGCTTGAATTCAGTTTGTAGCCTTTTTAAAATCATTTCCCTACTACTATTACAAGCATAACAAAAATTCATTTTAAGGTCACCAATTCCAAAAAATTATGGTGTTTCTGCTACCTCGGAACCAATTCCCGTTTTTTAAATTTCGACCCCTTCCCTTAGTCTTTTAGGACTCAAATTGCACCAAAATTATCCTCGGACTCTAAGGGTTCCTACAATAAAACATTTATTCTTATTTATTTATAAAGTCGTCATATCATGATATTTGTCACATGACATTGTTTAACCTGTGCACCTTACCTGCATTTTTTTGCATAAGTGAAAATTGTAATATTTTTTGTCAAAATTTTTGATAAATAAGTTCCAACACAAATAAAAAAGTATTATTACGCGCACGTTTCTGCCTTATTTCTGTTAAAATAAACGATTTTTCACGAAGTTATTACCAAAAATATGCGTTATTGGGCTGTTTCTGCCAACTTAATCGCTATAACTCGAGAAATACTTGGGTTAGGGATTAGGGTCAGGGTTGGGTTAGGGTCAGGGTTATGGGTTGGGTTATAGGGTTAGTGTTAGGGTTAGGGTTAGGGTATAGAGCTAAGGGTGCACATGGCTCTGTGGACCACGGCTCTGTGGACCAAAGAAATGATAGAAAAAAACTCTTGATTGACAGGTGTAACCCTAGGTTACCCCAAGGTAACCCCGGGTCGCAACCCTATAAACGCAAGAAAATGCAACCCGGGTTTAGACCCTAACCCTGACCCTTATCCCAACCTTGACCCTGACCCTGACCTCGATCCTGACCCCAACCTTGACCCTGACCCTGACCCCGACCCTGACCCCAACCTTGACCCTGACCCTAACCCCTGACCCAACCCTGTAAAAATATTCTAAGTCCAACACAACTTAACCTTGACCCAACCCTTGACCTTAACCCTGACCCTGACCCTAACCCTTGACCCTGACCCTAACCCTTTGAAAAATATTCTAAGTCCAAAACAACTCAACCTTAACCGAAACCTTGACCTTAACCATGACCCTTAGGGTTAGGGTTAGGGTTAGGGTTAGGGTTAGGGTTAGGGTTAGGGTTAGGGTTAGGGTATAGAGCTAAGGGTGCACATGGCTCCCCGTACCATGGCTCCCCGTACCAAAGAAATGATAGTAAAAAACTCTTGATTGACAGGTGTAACCCTAGGTTACCCCAAGGTAACCTCGGGTCGCAACCCTGTAAACGCAATAAAATGCAACCCGGGGTTTGACCCTAACCCTGACGTTGACCCCAACCCTGACCCTGACCCTAACCCTGACCCTGACCCTAACCTTGACCCTGACCCTGACCCCGACCCTGACCCCAACCTTGACCCTGAACCTAACCCCTGACCCAACCCTATAAAAATATTCTAAGTCCAACACAACTTAACCTTGACCCAACCCTTGACCTTAACCCTGACCCTGACCTTAACCCTTGACCCTGACCCTAACCCTTTGAAAAATATTCTAAGTCCAAAACAACTCAACCTTGACCCAACACTTGACCTTAACCCTGACCCTGACCCTAACCCCTGACCCTGACCCTAACCCTTTGAAAAATATTCTAAGTCCAACACAACTCAACCTTGACACAACCTTGACCCTAACCATGACCCTAACCCCTGACCCTGACCCTGACCCTGACCCCAACCCTGACCCTGACCCCGACCCTAACCCTGACCCCGACCCTGACCCTGACCCTGACCCCGACCCTGACCCCACCCTTGACCCTGACCCCGACCCTTATCCCAACCCTGACCCTGAACCAACCCTGTGGAAAATAGTCTAAGTCCAACAAAACTCAACCTTGACCCAACCCCAACCCAACCAAACCCAACCCAACCCTTACCCAACACTAGCCTTATAAAATATTCTAAGTCAATCACAAGACAACCTTGATCCAACCCAACCCTAAGCCTAACACATAACCTAACCCAATACCCCAACCCGATTCCCTAACCCATACTGAAAGTGGAGAAAACGTTTGATAATGTTTAGGGTTAGGGTTAGGGTTAGGGTTAGGGTTAGTGTTAGGGTTAGGGTTAGGGTTAGGGTATAGAGATGAGGGTGCACATGGCTCTGTGTCCATATGGCTCTGTGTCCATCTAAATGATAGAAAAAAACTCTTGATTGACAGGTGTAACCCTAGGTTACCCCAAGGTAACCCCGGGTCGCAACCCTATAGATACAAGAAAATGCAACCCGGAATAAGCCCTGACCCAACTCAACCCTTTGACCCCAACCCTTGACCCTGACCCTGACCCTAACCCCTGACCATGACCCCGACCCTAACCCCTGACCCTGACCCTAACCCTATGAAAAGTAATCCAAGTCCAACACAACTCAACCTTGACACAACCTTGACCCTGACCCTAACCCCAACCTTGACCCTAACCTTAACCCTTGACCCTGACCTTAACCCTTTGAAAAATATTCTAAGTCCAACACAACTCAACCTTGACCCAACCCTTGACCTTAACCCTGACCCTGACCCTAACCCCTGACCCTAACCCTATTAAAAATATTCTAAGTCCAATACAATTCAGCCTTGACACAACCTTGACCCTGACCCTTACCCTAACCCCTAACCCTGACCCTGACCCTGACCCCGACCCTAACCCTGACCCCGACCCTGACCCTGACCCTGACCCCGACCCTGACCCTGACTCTAACCCTGACCCCAACCTTGACCCTGACCCCGACCCTGACTCCAACCTTGACTCTAATTTTAACCACTGTTCATGTCCATCCATGTTAAAATGTAAAAATGCTCAAAAATTTGACAAGTTTTTGACCATATCGTTAAAGGCCCTTAATGGATTTTCACAAACTTTATACCACTTTATAGTGTTTGCAATGATCTATAAGTGACATAAATATTTTGGCTCTATTTTATCTAGAAGTTATAAAGAAATGACATTTTTTAAATAATGGGCCAAATTTTACCCCAAATTTCATGCGTTTTTTAAATGTTTTTCAAAAAGTCTTTAAGGTATCGTCATAAATTATATAGCGTTTTAAAGCAATTGAATGTAGTTTGTAGCGTTAGGGTTAGGGTTAGGGTTAGGGTTAGGGTTAGGGTTAGGGTATAGAGATGAGGGTGCACATGGCTCTGTGTCCATATGGCTCTGTGTCCATCTAAATGATAGAAAAAAACTCTTGATTGACAGGTGTAACCCTAGGTTACCCCAAGGTAACCCCGGGTCGCAACCCTATAGATACAAGAAAATGCAACCCGGAATAAGCCCTGACCCAACTCAACCCTTTGACCCCAACCCTTGACCCTGACCCTGACCCTAACCCCTGACCATGACCCCGACCCTAACCCCTGACCCTGACCCTAACCCTATGAAAAGTAATCCAAGTCCAACACAACTCAACCTTGACACAACCTTGACCCTGACCCTAACCCCAACCTTGACCCTAACCTTAACCCTTGACCCTGACCTTAACCCTTTGAAAAATATTCTAAGTCCAACACAACTCAACCTTGACCCAACCCTTGACCTTAACCCTGACCCTGACCCTAACCCCTGACCCTAACCCTATTAAAAATATTCTAAGTCCAATACAATTCAGCCTTGACACAACCTTGACCCTGACCCTTACCCTAACCCCTAACCCTGACCCTGACCCTGACCCCGACCCTAACCCTGACCCCGACCCTGACCCTGACCCTGACCCCGACCCTGACCCTGACTCTAACCCTGACCCCAACCTTGACCCTGACCCCGACCCTGACTCCAACCTTGACTCTAATTTTAACCACTGTTCATGTCCATCCATGTTAAAATGTAAAAATGCTCAAAAATTTGACAAGTTTTTGACCATATCGTTAAAGGCCCTTAATGGATTTTCACAAACTTTATACCACTTTATAGTGTTTGCAATGATCTATAAGTGACATAAATATTTTGGCTCTATTTTATCTAGAAGTTATAAAGAAATGACATTTTTTAAATAATGGGCCAAATTTTACCCCAAATTTCATGCGTTTTTTAAATGTTTTTCAAAAAGTCTTTAAGGTATCGTCATAAATTATATAGCGTTTTAAAGGGTTAGGGTTAGGGTTAGGGTATAGAGATGAGGGTGCACATGGCTCTGTGTCCATATGGCTCTGTGTCCATCTAAATGATAGAAAAAAACTCTTGATTGACAGGTGTAACCCTAGGTTACTCCAAGGTAACCCCGGGTCGCAACCCTTTAAACGCAAGAAAATGCAACCCGGGTTTAGACCCTAACCGTGACCCTGACCCCAACCCTGACCCTGACCCTGACCCCAACCTTGACCTTGACCCTGACCCCGACCCTGACCCCAACCTTGACCCTGACCCTAACCCTGACCCAACCCTGTAAAAATATTCTAAGTCCAACACAACTTAACCTTGACCCAACCCTTGACCTTAACCCTGACCCTGACCCTAACTCTTGACCCTGACCCTAACCCTTTGAAAAATATTCTAAGTCCAAAATAACTCAACCTTAACCCAACCCTTGACCTTAACCCTGACCCTAACCCTTGACCCTGACCCTAACCCTTTGAAAAATATTCTAAGTCCAACACAACTCAACATTGACACAACCTTGACCCTGACCCTAACCCTGACCCTAACCCTGACCCTGACCCCGACCCTAACCCTGACCCCAACCCTGACCCTGACCCTAACCCTGACCCTGACCCCGACCCTAACCCTGACCCCAACCCTGACCCTGACCCCGACCCTGACCCCACCCTTAACCCTGACCCCGACCCTTACCCCAACCCTGACCCTGAACCAAGCCTGTAAGGGTTAGGGTTAGGGTTAGGGTTAGGGTTAGGGTTAGGGTTAGGGTATAGAGATGAGGGTGCACATGGCTCTGTGTCCATATGGCTCTGTGTCCATCTAAATGATAGTAAAAAACTTCTGATTGGCTGACATACTTATGACGTCATCGATGATTGACAGCAGTAATTAGGTCAGTGACCATAGGTCACCCAAGGTGACCCCTGGTCGCAACCCTACAAACGCAAGAAAATGCAACCACGGTTGAGACCCTAACACTGACCTTGACCCCAACCCTGACCCTCACCCCAACCCTGTCGAACACAACTCAACCTTGACCCAAGCCTTAACCCTGACCCTGACCCCAACCCTGACCCTGACCCCAACCCCGACCCTAACCCTGACCCTGACCCCGACCCTGATCCTGACCCTAACCCTGACCCTAAACCTAACCTTGACCCTGACCCTAACCCTTGACCCAACCCCATAAAAATATTCTAAGTCGAACACAACTCAACTTTGACCCAACCCTTAACCCTGATCCTGACCCCAACCCTGACCCTGACCCTAACCCGACCCTAACCCTGACCCTGACCCCGACCCTGACCCAAACCCTGACCCTGACCCCGACCCCAACCTTGACCCTGACCCTAACCCCTGACCCATCCCTATAAAAATATTCTAAGTCGAACACAACTCAACCTTGACCCAACCATTAACCCTGACCCTGACCCCAACCCTGACCCTGACCCTGACCCTAACCCTGACCCTGACCCCGACCCTGACCCTAAACCTGACCCTGACCCCGACCCCAACCTTGAACATGACCCTAACCCCTGACCCAACCCTATAAATATATTCTAAGTCCAACACAACTCAACCTTAACCTAACCCTTAACCCTGACCCTGACCCCAACCCTGACCCTGACCCCAACCCTGACCCTGACCCTAACCCTGACCCCGACCCTGACCTTGACCCTAACCCTGACCCTGACCCCAACCTTGACCCTGACCCTAACCCCTGACCCAACCCCATAAATATATTCTAAGTCCAACACAACTCCACCTTGACCCAACCCTTAACCCTGACCCTGACCCCAACCCTGACCCTGACGCTAACCCTGACCCTGACCCCGACCCTGACCCTGACCCTGACCTTGACCCCTACCTTGAACC
This sequence comes from Protula sp. h YS-2021, assembly GCA_949752745.1. Classification (NCBI taxonomy): domain Eukaryota; kingdom Metazoa; phylum Annelida; class Polychaeta; order Sabellida; family Serpulidae; genus Protula; species Protula sp. h YS-2021. The sequence goes on from OX457026.1 coordinate 106,302,942, forward strand.
TGACCCTAACCCCTGACCCAACCCTATAAAAATATTCTAAGTCGAACACAACTCAATCTTGACCCAACCCTTAACCCTGACCCTGACGCCAACCCTAACCCTGACCCTGACTCTAACACTGACCCTGACCCCGACCCTGACCCTGACCCCGACCCTGACCCTGACCCTAACCCTGACCCAGACCCCAACCTTGACCCTGACCCTAACCCCTGACCCAACCCTATAAAAATATTCTAAGTCCAACACAACTCAACCTTGACCCAACCCTTAACCCTGACCCTGACCCCAACCCTGACCCTGACCCTAATCCTGACCCCGACCCTGACCCTGACCCCGACCCTGACCCTGACTCTAACCCTGACCCTGACCCCAACCTTGACTCTGACCCTTACCCCTGACCCAACCCTATAAAAATATTCTAAGTCCAACACAACTCAACCTTGACCCAACCCTTAACCCTGACCCTGACCCCAACCCTGACCCTGACCCCAACCCTGACCCTGACCCTAACCCTGACCCCGACCCTGACCTTGACCCTAACCCTGACCCTGACCCTGACCCCAACCTTGACCCTGACCCTAACCCCTAACCTAACCCCATAAATATATTCTAAGTCCAACATAACTCCACCTTGACCCAACCCTTGACCCCGACCCTGACCGCAACCTTGACCCTGAACCTAACCCCTGACCCAACCCCATAAATATATTCTAAGTCCAACACAACTCCACCTTGACCCAACCCTTAACCCTGACCCTGACCCCAACCCTGACCCTGACCCTAACCCTGACCCTGAAACCGACCCTGACCCTGACCCTAACCCCGACCTTGACCCCAACCTTGACCCTGACCCTAACCCCTGACCCAACCCCATAAATATATTCTAAGTCCAACACAACTCCACCTTGACCCAACCCTTAACCCTGACCCTGACCCCAACCCTGACCCATACCCTAACCCTGACCCCGACCCTGACCCTGACCCTAACCCTGACCCTGACCCCAACCCTGACCCTGACCCTAACCCTAACCCCGAGCCTGACCTTGACCCTAACCATGACCCTGACCCTGACCCCAACCTTGACCCTGACCCTAACCCCTGACCCAACCCCATAAATATATTCTAAGTCCAACACAACTCAACCTTGACCTATCCCTTAACCCTGACCCTGACCCCAACCCTGACCCTGACCCCAACCCTGACCCTGACCCTAACCCTGAGTCTGACCCCGACCCTGACCTTGACCCTAGGGTTAGGGTTAGGGTTAGGGTTAGGGTTAGGGTTAGGGTTAGGGTTAGGGTTAGGGTTAGGGTTAGGGTTAGGGTCAGGGTCAGGGTTAAGGGTTAGGTCAAGGTTGAGTTGTGTTGGACTTAGAATATATTTATGGGGTTGGGTCAGGGGTTAGGGTCAGGGTCAAGGTTGGGGTTAGGGTTAGTGTTAGGGTTAGGGTTAGTGTTAGGGTTAGGGTTAGTGTTAGGGTTAGGGTTAGGGTTAGGGTTAGGGTTAGGGTTAGGGTATAGAGCTAAGGGTGCACATGGCTCCCCGTACCATGGCTCCCCGTACCAAAGAAATGATAGAAAAAAACTTCTGATTGGCTGATATATTTATGACGTCATCGATGATTGACAGCTGTAATTTGGTCAGTGACCATAGGTCACGCAAGGTAACCCCGGGTAACAACCCTATAAACGCAAGAAAATGCAACCCGGGTTAAAACCCTAACCCTGACCCAGACCCCAACCTTGACCCTGACCCTGACCCTAACCTTGACCCTGACCCTGACCCTGACCCTAACCCTGACCCTGACCCTGACCCTAACCCTGACCCAGACCCTGACCCCAACCTTGACCCTGACCCTAACCCCTGACCCAACCCTATTAAAATATTCTAAGTCCAACACAACTCAACCTTGACCAAACCCTTAACCCCGACCCTGACCCCAACCCTGACCCTGACCCTAACCCTGACCCTGACCCTGACCCTAACCCTGACCCTGACCCCAACCCTGACCCTAACCCTGACCCTGACACCAACCCTAACCCTGACCCTAACCCTGACCCTGACCCTGACCCCAACCTTGACCCTGACCCTAACCCCTGACCCAACCCTATTAAAATATTCTAAGTCCAACACAACTCAACCTTGACCCAACACTATAACCCTAACCCTGACCCCAACCCTGACCCTGACCCTAACCCTGACCCTGACCCTGACACTGACCGTAACCCTGACCCTGACCCCAACCCTGACCCTGACCCTAACCCTGACCCTGACCCCAACCTTGACCCTGACCCCAACCTTGACCCTAAAACTAACCCCTGACCCAACCCTATTAAAATATTCTAAGTCCAACACAACTCAACCTTGACCCAACCATTAACCCCGACCCTGACCCCAACCTTGACCCTGACCCTAACCCTGACACTGACCCTGACCCTGACAGTGACCCTAACC
>OX457026.1:106307895-106314825 GCA_949752745.1 Protula sp. h YS-2021
TTGACCCTGACCCTAACCCATAATACAACTCATTAAAAATATTCTAAGAGCAACACATCTCAACCTTGACCCAACCCTTAACCCTGACCCTGACCCCAACCCTGACCCTGACCCTGACCGTGACCCCGACCCTGAACTTGACCCTAACCCTGAACATGACCCTGAACCATAACCTTGACCCTGACTCTAACCCCTGACCCAACCCTATAAAAATATTCTAAGTCCAACACAGCTCAACCTTGAACGAACCCTTAACCCTTGACCCTGACCCCAACCCTTACCCTGACCCTAACCCTGGGTTAGGGTTAGGGTTAGGGTTAGGGTCAGGGTTAGGGTTAGGGTTAGGGTTAGGGTTAGGGTTAGGGTTAGTGTTAGGGTTAGGGTTAGGGTTAGGGTTAGGGTATAGAGCTAAGGGTGCACATGGCTCCCCGTACCATGGCTCCCCGTACCAAAGAAATGATAGAAAAAAACTTCTGATTGGCTGATATATTTATGACGTCATCGATGATTGACAGCTGTAATTTGGTCAGTGACCATAGGTCACGCAAGGTAACCCCGGGTAACAACCCTATAAACGCAAGAAAATGCAACCCGGGTTAAAACCCTAACCCTGACCCAGACCCCAACCTTGACCCTGACCCTGACCCTAACCTTGACCCTGACCCTGACCCTGACCCTAACCCTGACCCTGACCCTGACCCTAACCCTGACCCAGACCCTGACCCCAACCTTGACCCTGACCCTAACCCCTGACCCAACCCTATTAAAATATTCTAAGTCCAACACAACTCAACCTTGACCAAACCCTTAACCCCGACCCTGACCCCAACCCTGACCCTGACCCTAACCCTGACCCTGACCCTGACCCTAACCCTGACCCTGACCCCAACCCTGACCCTAACCCTGACCCTGACACCAACCCTAACCCTGACCCTAACCCTGACCCTGACCCTGACCCCAACCTTGACCCTGACCCTAACCCCTGACCCAACCCTATTAAAATATTCTAAGTCCAACACAACTCAACCTTGACCCAACACTATAACCCTAACCCTGACCCCAACCCTGACCCTGACCCTAACCCTGACCCTGACCCTGACACTGACCGTAACCCTGACCCTGACCCCAACCCTGACCCTGACCCTAACCCTGACCCTGACCCCAACCTTGACCCTGACCCCAACCTTGACCCTAAAACTAACCCCTGACCCAACCCTATTAAAATATTCTAAGTCCAACACAACTCAACCTTGACCCAACCATTAACCCCGACCCTGACCCCAACCTTGACCCTGACCCTAACCCTGACACTGACCCTGACCCTGACAGTGACCCTAACCCTGACCCTGACCCCAACCTTGACCCTGTCCCTGAAACTGACCCTTACCCTGACCCTGACCCCAACCCTGACCCTGACCATAACCCTGACCCTGACCCCAACCTTGACCCTGACCCCAACCTTGACCCGACCCTGACCCCAACCCTGACCCTGACCCTAACCCTGACACTGACCCTGACCCTGACAGTGACCCTAACCCTGACCATCACCTTGACCCTAACCCTGACCCTGACCCCAACCCTGACCCTAACCCTGACCCTGTCCCTGACCCTAGCCCTGACCCTGACCCCAACCTTGACCCTGACCCCAACCTTGACACTGACCCTAACCCCTGACCCAACACTATTAAAATATTCCAAGTCCCACACAACTCAACCTTGACTCAACCCTTAACCAAGACCCTGACCCCAAGCATGACCTTGACCTTAACCCTGACCATGACCCTGACCCTGACCCTAACACTGACCCTGACCCCAACCCTGACCCTGACACTAACCCTGACCCTGACCCCAACCCTGACCCAGACCCCAACCCTGACCCCAACCTTGACCCTGACCCCGACCCCGACCCTTACCCTAACCCTGATTCCAACCTTGACCCTGACCCTAACCCATAATACAACTCATTAAAAATATTCTAAGAGCAACACATCTCAACCTTGACCCAACCCTTAACCCTGACCCTGACCCCAACCCTGACCCTGACCCTGACCGTGACCCCGACCCTGAACTTGACCCTAACCCTGAACATGACCCTGAACCATAACCTTGACCCTGACTCTAACCCCTGACCCAACCCTATAAAAATATTCTAAGTCCAACACAGCTCAACCTTGAACGAACCCTTAACCCTTGACCCTGACCCCAACCCTTACCCTGACCCTAACCCTGGGTTAGGGTTAGGGTTAGGGTTAGGGTCAGGGTTAGGGTTAGGGTTAGGGTTAGGGTTAGGGTTAGGGTATAGAGCTAAGGGTGCACATGGCTCTGTGGACCACGGCTCTGTGGACCAAAGAAATGATAGAAAAAAACTCTTGATTGACAGGTGTAACCCTAGGTTACCCCAAGGTAACCCCGGGTCGCAACCCTATAAACGCAAGAAAATGCAACCCGGGTTGAGACCCTAACCCTGACCCTGACCCCAACCCTGACCCTGATCCCAACCTTGACCCTGACCCTGACCCCGATCCTGACCCCAACCCTGACCCTGACCCTGACCCCCACCCTGACCCCAACCTTGACCCTGACCCTAACCCCTGACCCAACCCTGTAAAAATATTCTAAGTCCAACACAACTTAACCTTGACCCAACCCTTGACCTTAACCCTGACCCTGACCCTAACCCTTGACCCTGACCCTAACCCTTTGAAAAATATTCTAAGTCCAAAACAACTCAACCTTAACCCAACCCTTGACCTTAACCCTAACCCTGACCCTAACCCTTGACCCTGACCCTAACCCTTTGAAAAATATTCTAAGTCCAAAACAACTCAACCTTAACCCAACCCTTGACCTTAACCCTGACCCTGACCCTAACCCTTGACCCTGACCCTAACCCTTTGAAAAATATTCTAAGTCCAACACAACTCAACATTGACACAACCTTGACCCTAACCCTGACCCTAAGCCTGACCCTGACCCTAACCCTGACCCTGACCCTAACCCTGACCCTGACCCCAACCCTGACCCTGACCCCGACCCTAACCCTGACCCCAACCCTGACCCTGACCCCGACCCTGACCCCACCCTTGACCCTGACCCCGACCCTTACCCCAACCCTGACCCTGAACCAAGCCTGTAAAAAATATTCTAAGTCCAACAAAACTCAACCGTGACCCAACATCAACCCAACCCTTACCCAACAGAAGCCTTATAAAATATTCTAAGTCAATCACAAGGCAACCTTGATCCAACCCAACCCTAAGCCTGACACATAACCTAACCCAATACCCCAACCCGATACCCTAACCCATACTGAAAGTGGAGAAAACGTTTGATAATGTTTTGACAATATCGTTAAAAGTCCATGATGTTTTTCTACAAATTTTATATGGTTTAATAGTGCATGAAATATTCTATTATTATTGCAAATGTCATGCCTGTATTATGTGTAGAAGTTATAATAAAATTGATATTTTCATGTTAAAATGTCAAAATGCTAAAAAAATTGACAAGTTTTTGACCATATCGTCAAAAGCCCTTAATGGATTTTTACAAACTTTATACCGCGTAATAGCGTTGCAATGATCTATAAGTGACATAAATATTTTGGCTCTATTTTATCTAGAAGTTATAAAGAAATGACATTTTTTAAATAATGGGCCAAATTTTACCCCAAATTTCATGCGTTTTTTAAATGTTTTTGAAAAAGTCTTTAAGGTATCGTCATAAATTATATAGCGTTTTAAAGCCCTTGAACGCAGTTTGTAGCCCTGTTAAAATAATTTTCCTACTACTATGACAAGCATAACAAAAATTGAGTTTAAGGTCAACGATGCCCAAAAATTATGGTGTCTCTGCTACCTCGAGACCAAGTCCCGTTTTTTAAATTTCAACCGCTTTCCTTAGTCTTTCAGGACTCAAATTGCACCAAAATAATCCTCTGACTCTAAGGGTTCTTACCAAAACACATTTATTCTTATTTATTCATAAAGTCGTCATGTCATGATATTAATCGCATGACGTTGTTTAACCTGTGCACCTTACCTGCATTTTTTTGCATAAGTGAAAATGTTAATATTTTTTGTCAGAATTTTTGATAAATAAGTTCCAACACAAATAAAATAGTATTATTACGCGCACGTTTCTGCCTTATTTCTGTTAAAATAAACGATTTTTCACGAAGTTATTACCAAAAAAATGCGTTATTGGGCTGTTTCTGCCAACTTAATCCCTATAACTCGAGAAATACTTGGGTTAGGGATTAGGGTTAGGGTTGGGTTAGGGTCAGGGTTATGGGTTGGGTTATGGTATAGAGTTATTGGGTTAGAGGTTAGGGTATAATGATGATTTTGGCATTTTATTACCTATTAGTTCGTAACAAGGGTTAGCCCTAACCCATAACCCAAGGGTCAGTAGATTTTTACTAGAGGGTTAATAGGGTTACGGTTAGGGTATAGAGCTAAGGGTGCACATGGCTCTGTGGACCACGGCTCTGTGGACCAAAGAAATGATAGAAAAAAACTCTTGATTGACAGGTGTAACCCTAGGTTACCCCAAGGTAACCCCGGGTCGCAACCCTATAAACGCAAGAAAATGCAACCCGGGTTGAGACCCTAACCCTGACCCTGACCCCAACCCTGACCCTGATCCCAACCTTGACCCTGACCCTGACCCCGATCCTGACCCCAACCCTGACCCTGACCCTGACCCCCACCCTGACCCCAACCTTGACCCTGACCCTAACCCCTGACCCAACCCTGTAAAAATATTCTAAGTCCAACACAACTTAACCTTGACCCAACCCTTGACCTTAACCCTGACCCTGACCCTAACCCTTGACCCTGACCCTAACCCTTTGAAAAATATTCTAAGTCCAAAACAACTCAACCTTAACCCAACCCTTGACCTTAACCCTAACCCTGACCCTAACCCTTGACCCTGACCCTAACCCTTTGAAAAATATTCTAAGTCCAAAACAACTCAACCTTAACCCAACCCTTGACCTTAACCCTGACCCTGACCCTAACCCTTGACCCTGACCCTAACCCTTTGAAAAATATTCTAAGTCCAACACAACTCAACATTGACACAACCTTGACCCTAACCCTGACCCTAAGCCTGACCCTGACCCTAACCCTGACCCTGACCCTAACCCTGACCCTGACCCCAACCCTGACCCTGACCCCGACCCTAACCCTGACCCCAACCCTGACCCTGACCCCGACCCTGACCCCACCCTTGACCCTGACCCCGACCCTTACCCCAACCCTGACCCTGAACCAAGCCTGTAAAAAATATTCTAAGTCCAACAAAACTCAACCGTGACCCAACATCAACCCAACCCTTACCCAACAGAAGCCTTATAAAATATTCTAAGTCAATCACAAGGCAACCTTGATCCAACCCAACCCTAAGCCTGACACATAACCTAACCCAATACCCCAACCCGATACCCTAACCCATACTGAAAGTGGAGAAAACGTTTGATAATGTTTTGACAATATCGTTAAAAGTCCATGATGTTTTTCTACAAATTTTATATGGTTTAATAGTGCATGAAATATTCTATTATTATTGCAAATGTCATGCCTGTATTATGTGTAGAAGTTATAATAAAATTGATATTTTCATGTTAAAATGTCAAAATGCTAAAAAAATTGACAAGTTTTTGACCATATCGTCAAAAGCCCTTAATGGATTTTTACAAACTTTATACCGCGTAATAGCGTTGCAATGATCTATAAGTGACATAAATATTTTGGCTCTATTTTATCTAGAAGTTATAAAGAAATGACATTTTTTAAATAATGGGCCAAATTTTACCCCAAATTTCATGCGTTTTTTAAATGTTTTTGAAAAAGTCTTTAAGGTATCGTCATAAATTATATAGCGTTTTAAAGCCCTTGAACGCAGTTTGTAGCCCTGTTAAAATAATTTTCCTACTACTATGACAAGCATAACAAAAATTGAGTTTAAGGTCAACGATGCCCAAAAATTATGGTGTCTCTGCTACCTCGAGACCAAGTCCCGTTTTTTAAATTTCAACCGCTTTCCTTAGTCTTTCAGGACTCAAATTGCACCAAAATAATCCTCTGACTCTAAGGGTTCTTACCAAAACACATTTATTCTTATTTATTCATAAAGTCGTCATGTCATGATATTAATCGCATGACGTTGTTTAACCTGTGCACCTTACCTGCATTTTTTTGCATAAGTGAAAATGTTAATATTTTTTGTCAGAATTTTTGATAAATAAGTTCCAACACAAATAAAATAGTATTATTACGCGCACGTTTCTGCCTTATTTCTGTTAAAATAAACGATTTTTCACGAAGTTATTACCAAAAAAATGCGTTATTGGGCTGTTTCTGCCAACTTAATCCCTATAACTCGAGAAATACTTGGGTTAGGGATTAGGGTTAGGGTTGGGTTAGGGTCAGGGTTATGGGTTGGGTTATGGTATAGAGTTATTGGGTTAGAGGTTAGGGTATAATGATGATTTTGGCATTTTATTACCTATTAGTTCGTAACAAGGGTTAGCCCTAACCCATAACCCAAGGGTCAGTAGATTTTTACTAGAGGGTTAATAGGGTTACGGTTAGGGTATAGAGCTAAGGGTGCACATGGCTCTGTGGACCACGGCTCTGTGGACCAAAGAAATGATAGAAAAAAACTCTTGATTGACAGGTGTAACCCTAGGTTACCCCAAGGTAACCCCGGGTCGCAACCCTATAAACGCAAGAAAATGCAACCCGGGTTGAGACCCTAACCCTGACCCTGACCCCAACCCTGACCCTGATCCCAACCTTGACCCTGACCCTGACCCCGATCCTGACCCCAACCCTGACCCTGACCCTGACCCCCACCCTGACCCCAACCTTGACCCTGACCCTAACCCCTGACCCAACCCTGTAAAAATATTCTAAGTCCAAC